>VZRW01005207.1:38484-336473 GCA_013398125.1 Aegotheles bennettii
CCCCCCCCGGCTGCGGAGGAGCAGCCCCGCGTGTCCCCTCTGCGGGGCTCTTCACCTCTCGGGGGTTCCAGAGGCAGCGCACGGGCGGGGAGAATGCGGGGCAGCCCCGGAGCGGCGCTGGGGAGGCGAAGCCGGGGCTTTATCTAAGAAAAGGGTGCGGAATGAAAGCTGCGTTTCTTTAGAAGGCTCCGTTTTAGTTAATAAACATCCGGAGCCCGGTGTCAGAGCTACTTTTACGAGGGCAAACAGTGCAGTTTCCTGGAGGGTTTGTGTAAGACTTCGGAAAAACAAATAATAAAGGGGTTTTACATCCACTTTTAAAGATCGTTTTAGTGTTCATAAAAGCTGCCAGGCTTGCTGGGATAACTCCCTGCCCGCAGAACGACAGCAGCGAAGGCAGCGGCAGGACAAGGCGTCCTCTCTGCCTCAGTCTCTAACCGGGGTAACTGGGAGGGCAGGTATTTCTTATCCTGTCCCCATATTTGCCCTCATCCTCTGCATGGGATGGGGAGGCAGCAAACTCACACCCACTTTGACGACAGGTACGTTTGAAAGAGGTAGGGACACTTGTCCACTTGGGTACCAGGAGGTGATTACCTCTGTAGTAATAACTTCTTTCTGCTGCCAGCCCAGAGCCCATTCTCTGTCTCAGTTAAATTGGTTCATCTCAAGCAACACCACTAAGCTCGGGGCAGAGCTGTGCCCCAGCAGTCTGTGGCCGAGCCAGTGACTGGCAGTAGGAGACTCTAAATCTCATTATCAATTCCTTGGGATGCTGCCAGTCCCTCAACAATTAGATCTCGAGATGAAGATTCAGATTATACAGTCAAGATCTGAGGTTTTTTTCTTCTCTCCGGGTTTGCACGAGGGATTATTGGCAGGACTAAGGTCACACGGGCTGGTTTGCTGCCCCTGCATTTTTCATACCGGTCCTAACGCAGTCGTTACAGCATTAGAGAAGGAAAAGGGCAGTTAAATCTCTGGAGAGGAGTTCCTGGAAGTTTGTATGCTGGCAAAGCACCCCAAGCAAATGATGAATTACAGCTGTGATAAATGAACACTTTGATGTGCTGGGAAGCAATGTGATGCTCTCCCAGTCTCCCCTGTTGCCTGTTCATCTTTGGGCTCCTCAGCCTGATGGAGCATTTTTAGCTAACGGTCCAAAGAGGCAGAAATGGCTCCTGTCAGCATTGCTGGTCAGCTTCTGATAGTGATAAGGCAAAACATGCCCCTCAGTACCACTTTTCCCCAATATTAGGACAGAATGCTTGTAATAACATCCCAGAAAGTTATCAGCACACCGTTACTGCCGAGAATCTGCTTACAAGAGCAACAGCCTCCTGCTAGAATCGAGCTGGTTACTGAAGCAATGTGTCATTTTCTCTAGACTAGGATTTTATTCACAACACTTCTTGCAGCATATGCACACACCTCTATTTCTCTATTTCAATATCATTTACTCAGAATGTCTCTGGTTGTAATTCAAAAGGCTAAACAGATGCCACTTGAAAAGTCTGCATCTCAGTTTGAGTGCAGCCAGGGAGTTCGGGGTTTTTTTCCCCCAAGCTGGACTGCAGTAAAGAAAAAAAAATAGAATCATCAAATCATCGAATTGTTTTGGTTGGAAAAGACCTTTAAGATCATCAAGTCCAACCATCAACACAGCCCTGCCAAGACCACCACTAAATCATGGTCCTCAGCACCACATCTACATGGCTTTGAAATCCCTCCAGGGATGGGGACTCCACCACTGCCCTGGGCAGCCTGTGCCAGGGCCCAACAGCCCTTTTGGGGAAGAAATTGTTCCTAATATCCAATCTAACCTCCCCTTGCAACTTGAGGCCATTTCCTCTTGTTCTATCACTGGTAACTCAGGAAAAGAGATGGACCCCCAATAGAATAAAATACATATGGCAACTTCAATAGAACAGCAGCTGCAGTGGGTGCTCTTGGATTATTGCACGTACACAACACCATGAAATAAAATGCAGATACTATCTATTGTTTAAGGTTATAATTTAGGATTATTATATAGTACATCATGCGGCACCCATATGTGACACAGAAAACCCAAGAGAATTCTATTACAGAGTGAGCACTGGAAAAAATTCATACATTTACTACACAATCTCCTCAGTTTCACATATACAGCCAACTGGGTTACCCAAACATCGTGCTTACTAAAGCAGATGTGACTGCATACTCCGATTTCTGTGTGTTGTCTTCCTCCACAGGGACATGTTTCAGTAACGTGCCTGTTACTTGTCATTTCTAAGAGCCATTATGTTATGTACAGTAAAATAGGAGGAACTTACATTTTCTCTCAGTGTCTCATGCTCTCTCCCTAATACAGGCCTGAATCATGCAATCTGAAGAGTGCTCATGTGCCTCTGAAATCAGTGGTGAGAGTACATTGCAAAGAATGTGTCCATCAGCTCACCTGTCTCAACATTGCATGGTTCCAACCCCAGGCTTTTTCAGGAAAAATGAGAGAAGGTTTCAAACATCCACATGCAGAATGCACATATTACATACAGAACAGGCGGGTGAAGGTCTATCTCACCTCCTGCCTCAAAACCAAAAAAACCCACTATAATTTCAAAAGAAGCTGACCCTAACTGACATGAACCATAAAAATCAATTCTTGAATATAGAACATTTTATTAAGCACAGCTGTGATTAAATGTCCTTACATGAAAGGACTGAATCTTTTCTCTCTAATATTGATGTTCTCCTTGCCACCATACTACACATAATGCTAAAACCATGCAAAACAGAGTAAAAAATACTGAAGAACGCAGCATGCCGAGTAGTTTTAAAATTTAGAGGCTTTCCGAGAGATGAAAGAAACATTTTGCTATCACTGTTTGAACAAGAAAATTTTGTATGCTGCTAGCTATTTACACAGTTCTCCTACAAGGAAAACTTGGAAGAAGCAGCATTATATATGGATATTGCTTATGTGTTCATACAGTTTTCTGTCTTGCAGCACTGAAATAAAGAATGAGTTACAAGTTACCTAAATGACAAAGGTGAAGGAACAAGAGAGGAGAAAGCTGAGAAACAACTATTTTGCACTTTTATGTTGTTATTTCATGTCATACAGCAGCTTTTATGTTTCTGGCTTATACCCCTGCCTCACTTTATTCAGCTCTATTCATGACTCTTCTGACAAAATAAAAAGTTTTTTGATTTTGCAGGTGTGGGCTGTGTTGTGGCATCACTTAATAGGTGAGAACCACAAAACACTTCTTCTTTACAAATAATAGAACTGGATATTTGCGCCAGGAGGTGTTGGAGGAATTGATAGCATGTAGATTTGGTAGCATCTTCATGATATTTTCAAATACTGGGTGTTCCTTTAACCATTCATTTGCTTTAGCAGTTAATCTTGACCTGAACTGTGTTGGTTTTTATTGTGCAATGAGTCACAGCTGTTCAAAATGCAACAGTTTTTAAGGGTGTTACAGAGTCTATTTGAGAAAGGGAAAATGTGACGATTAACTAAAAAGAATTCCATATTCCAAATGGTAAAATGAGGCCATCATTCAAAAGCAAGAAGTTTCCAAAGGAACAAACCAGAACTGCACATTGCTGAAGAGGAGACATACAAAGATAATGCAGATATAACCAGAAGAATGGTGAAAGGAATATGTACAGTCAAAAACCACATCCACCTTTGTAAAATGTTACTAAACCAGCCAGAGGAATAGCTTCCAAGTTGCCATGTCCACAGGCAAGAATACCAGCTCTACTTGTGTCCAAGAAAGCCCACAAAGTCCCATACTACAACAGTGGAACCCCTGACTGCTACACAGTCTGGTTAAAAAGTGTCCAGTGGGGACCTTAAAAACAACTACAGCACAGCAGGAGCACAAATGAGCAGATATGGATGTACCTTGGAACCCGTCACTCAGCAGGCTCCAAGGCACTACCTTCTCAGCATGTGCCTTTCTTTTTGACTCATTCAAACCTCATTCAAATGGACATTCAAATCTACTGGCCATTTGGCAGCACAGCCTTGTTTTGGACTATCTACTTGTTTGCCTCTTATACCTCTTCTTAAGCCTAATGCTCAGTTTATCATTTCAATCTTGTTTTAGTCTGTTGTCTCTTTGAAGGGATGTACAATTCAGCCTCTTCCTTCTCAACAGCCGTCCTTAGGGAAGGCACTGAATTGGACATAGACTTCCTTTTCTGCCCTTTGCAAAAAGACCATCACCTGCTCTACTCCATCAGTATCTTCAGGACAGTAATTTGCTACCTCCGTTTGGCTGGAGCCAGTGAGGAACACACTGCCTTTTCTCCTGCTGACAGATACATTAGCTTTGCCTTCACACTGAGGCTTTAAAACTCCACAGCAGTGCCAGGGAATCCCAAGAGTAGGAGTCAGCTTTAAAGCTCTGGACTTTATTAGCTTAGTTTGAAACCTGATTCGGTTTCAAGCCAGCAGCAAAGAAGCTCACAGAGTCCTACCCACACCTGACAATTTCACCGCAGACAGAGGCACCGTGAGACTCACATGGCTGAAAGTATCAGAGGGAGCTGCCAAGGGATTGCCGGGGCACCTTGGCCTTGTCCTGGCCTCTCCCTGACCCCACCATTTCAGTTTGCTTCCTTTTACCGTAGGGAATGCAGAATTCCCAATGCAAAACACACGGAACTGTATTATTACAATTTTTCTCCAACAACATTTCTTACGGAGTGCTGGTGAGCAGCTTTTCTGCTCTTCCAGCCACTCCTGAACATCTCTAGCTGCACCGGTTAGGCAAAAGGAGTGAAATGTTTGCTGTGGTGTATCTACATGATGTGTGTACTACGGACAAACTACGGGTAGTGTGCAGGCTGGCATACAAGCAATTGTCAAATTGCTAGCTACATCCTTGTCTGCAGCAAGAGAACTGTAGGTAATGAAATATTGTTTTCTCCCCATGCATGATGACAGGGGCTAATGGGAAAGGAATAAGGTGAAGAAGGAAAAACACCTCAGATCTCTCTATTTGAATATTAAAAGGAACAGGCTTCTATTGTCAGAATCTAAGTCAGCGGTATCTGTGCTGGGGCTGCTTTTCCTGATTGCTCTGAATGTCACAATACAAAATGCAGCATAACTCTGATTGCCCAGCACTGTTCTTGTTCTGCCTGTGGGAACTGGGCAGTGATTTTTCTTTGAATACATCATTTACAGCTTGCTAGAGTGATTCTGCAAAGTCAATACATATCCTTAGCACAAAGCAAAGAATGAAGGGCATTATGGAGAAAGAGAGAAAGATACTACAGTGACAGAGAAAGATGAATTCCATTGCATAAGCACATTACAGGTTCCATTCATAGGAATAAAATTACTTTTTTCTTTTTTTTTTCAAACACAAAGGATTTTTCAAAATACATGTAATATGGTTATATTTAGAAAGATCTTGTGTGCAGCCTACATGTCACTACTGACATAAACTCTCTGGCAGTGAATTATGAGATACGATTATCTATTGTGCAAAGAAGATCTGCTTACTGATTCAAGTCACATATATTTGCAAGGCAAGGTTTGTAGACTCAGGTAATATTTTATTAGAGCAACTGATTAGAATGGAAAGATGGATCAGGCACACGAACCCTTCCCAGAGCAAAAACTGGTCTGTTTTTTCCCCTAGGTACTCAAGCTGGCTTCATAAAAGATGTTACTTCTCGTCACAAACTTAGCTTCGGATTCTCAGCCTTGGATCACCAGGACTGTTACAATGCTGCTACTTATGCAATTATAAAATGCCTACCTGGGAACCTAGTTACTCCTCTGCCTTACTAATAGTGTCTGACATGTTTTCCCTACTGTACTGGGAATATACTTAGACAAAATCTTCTCCTGACCACCTGAAATAATGAAATTGCAGCCTGCAAGTGTTGAGGAAGTTTATGGAAAGCAATTTTCAGGCACAGGGTATGAAGCTGTTCCAGAATTAGTTTGCTAGGAAGCAGTTACATCCCTTGGACTTGCAGTGGGTAGGTCCTGCCACTCCCATGTTTTACTTCCACAGGTAACAGAAAGAGTCAGCAGGTGATCTACCAGCTTTGAATTTGCCTCTTCCTTGAGATCACTGCTCTTGAAGGGAATCGCTTGGAGTCTGTGTTTTCTAAGGGAACTTTAGTACTAAATAGGAAATAAATGAAAGGTAAGTCAGACAGGGTCCTCAGTCTCTTGTCCTGACTCTGGTAAGATTTCAGGTGTTCAATGGGTGGTTGGCTTGACCTTCAGAAATCACCTAATTTTTTGGAGAAACATAGCACCTTTTTCCTCTTGAAATCTATATAGTAACCTCTAAGCAATTTTGTTGCAGTTTAGAAGGGTCTCATTCCCTGTGCTCCTTCCCTGTTTTTCACGTGTGTTGCTTCTGGACTTTGGTTCTGCTGAGGGCCAGAGCCAAAGAGCTCAAGGGTCTTCTGAACAGTGACCTGCAAGTCCTGTCTAGTGGGAGCAAATGGCTGTATGAGGAGTGCAGACATCCCTTGGTGCCCCTGGAGCCTCAGCGGTGGCTCTGAGGGCAAAGCTCTGCACCAGAGCTGGTCAATCTTCTCCGAGCTGGAGAAAGATCTCATAAGAGATTGCTGGGGGACAAAAATGGATGTGTCTGACTTTGCTGCAGAAAGGGCCCTAGGTGATTTGAAGAATGCTCACTGACCTGCTATAAGCAGTGTGGTGTGCACAGTGCCAAACTGTCAACTACGTCAACGAGGAGAAGTTCTAGTCTCATCTCACCCCTTCACAATCCCCACTGACAGGCAAAAATTGAACATGTCCTTAACACTAGAAGAGAGGAATCTATTTTGCAGCGCTCTACAGGCATGATCTAGACAAATTGTGCCTATATTTTATTTGGACCCATCACAACACAACATAACAAGGCATTTCAATTACCTCAACAAGCTACCAATGCAACTTTATTATTTCAATTTTTCATCCCTTCTCTCCAACTTGGCATTTCTTCTATATATCACCGTAAATCTCATCGGTCCCAGCCCAGTTTAGGCTAATAAATTTCAGTCAGCCTCTCAAGCCTAACAAAAAGGGGAAGCTGGCAGTGTAGAAAGCTGAAGGTCCCAGTTACTGCCTTGGACCTTGAGCTCAACCCTTGGAAGTGGACGGGTGCAGGGAGAGGCATAGCTGTTGAGTCCCGTTGCAGTAAGCAGGGCTACAGGGTCAGGCCACCCCAGGAACAGAACCACGTGTCCCTCTAAAGCAGAATTTAGGCAATATTTTCTAACATGCCATGTCAGAGAACAGTCTTGGTTGGCATACGTAGAGCCCAAAGACAGACCAGAGCTGTGCATGCAGGTCTGCGGCAATGTATTTAACCACAGGAGCTTTTATGGTCTTCTGGCATGCTATTTCTGTCTTCAAGGAGGGGGACAAGTTAAGCAGGAAAACAGTTATTTGCATATTATCTGGAAATGCACTGAGATCCCGACAGAGCAAGAAAAACCTAATTTTGTACCATAATTATGCTTTTTCTAAAAGACAGTGATAAAGCTGAAGGTTTTCAAAGATTTTATGGATACACAGAACGGGCAAACAAGTTAAAATAATACTGCAAATCAACATATTTATGTGTTTATTAATTCTGACTAAAATTTGCCATCTGTGACTGAGCATTTTAGTAAATAAACCCCACAAATTATAGATTATTGTAGCTAAGAATCTCCATGGCACTGTTTCTCTGTAAGCTCTGGTACTGAAATAGTTCCACTGTAAATGAATATTTACAATAAAAGTATCCTCATAAAAGTTCCAAAGCATTTTTCTAGTGACAGTCTGTTGAACTATTTAGTGATTTGAAAGAAAACTCTCCAAGAAAAGCTCCCTATCAGTGCAGTACATAAAATATAGAAACGTATGAAAAATGACAAAGGCAGTATGTTACTGTTGAGGTGCCTCTAACTTGATTGCTAAGCTGGTTGAAGTAGCTTTTCATAAATGAAATATGTCCTCAGTTTTCCTCGAATAGATAGAATAAGAGCAAAGTCAACAAAAAGTCTCTGCTTTATTTTTCTTTGAAGACATTACTTACTCTGGAATATAGTGAAAATCTGTGTTCAGGGCACGTTAGCTAATTCTGAAGCATGTGTTCACAAGCAGACACGTAAGAGGCTAATTTACATGCTTAAAGCAACTGAAACTTTGCTTTGCATATATAAATGTACCAGCCCAGCATCAGAAGTGGGCTTTCCAGTATGCCCATGTGTGAGCAGGGTTTGCAGGCTGATCTGCTACTGCTGTCACTGTCACTGTCATCACAGCACAATTCAGGCAGAAAACCTCAAGACACCTATCAGACCAAATCCTGTGGACCTTACTCAGGCAAAAAATCTTGTCGATGTCAACAAACGTTTTCCCCAAAGAATCTGCATAAATTGAACCTCTTTTATACATTCATATTTTAGTATCATAGAATATCTGCAACAAAAACAAAATAGATTTCCTTCTTTAACTCAGGGATCAAGGCATTGGGGAATGAAAATGAAAAAATTATCTCCTTTAAATCCAGGTAGGGACTATGCTTAATTTTTTTACATGTACCTTGTAAGGATGTGAGTTTTTAGGTGAGTGTAGAGAACTGCTTGAAGAGAAAGTTCTTTTAAAGACACGTCACAATGGTCAGATACAGGAGTATTAACCACTATGAATTCATTTTTTCCTATGAAGCTATCATGTTAATGAGAAGCATACACTAAATGTACAAAGGATTCAAAACAGTAACTATCAGTCCACAAACCTGCACCTTGGGTGCTTTTATTAGTATTGCTTAGGACCGTACCCAGAGCACAGCCCGTTCTGTCAAAAATAATATTTCTTTAGGCCAAAATCCCAGCTGGGATCTGTTTGCAGGAAATGACACCCTTCAGTTTCCAGGTCTGACCACCTCCCATCGATTCCAAGTTTAGAGTTTAAGGTAAACAAACCATGACAAACTGTCAATGGTACAGAGGGTTTCACTCTTGATAGCACCCTTGGGTCCAAGAGCTGGAGGAAAGATCCCAGTCACTTTCTATGAAGGAAAGGTACATGCTAGAGATAAATCCATAAGGAGCAAAGAACATTCTCAGGAAGCACCTTACCAGTTGTCATAGCCAGAGCCTAGCTGAAAAACCATAAAAAAAGAGTTTCCAGAGAGCTAAACCTGCTTTCAGATTCAGCAGACATTTTTAGCAACAGTAAAGAGGAGGCGGGTCTGGACATTTCCAAATGGTTTCAGAAATACTGAAATAGTCCCCAGTCCAAAACAGCACTGCACATTTGCAGGTAAGATTTGTATTTGTTTGAAAATGAATGACTATTAAGGAAGAAAATTAGAAGATGAAAGATTTTGAAATGCCCACTGACTTATAAACAAGGCATTTATTTTTAAAATATCTGTAGAAGAGACATCACTATACCAGCTATTAATTTATCATAACATAAATAGATTAAGTAACATTTAATTATACAGCACTTTCCACAGGAACTGAGCTCCAGATACACCACTTTAGAAAAAAGATATGCTACCCTGAGAAATACATCTATGTGAGATGGGAAAAATGCACAGTTCATGTAAATCATTTTAGCTCCAGCAATGTCAAGAGAATGATGTTGATTTCCACAAGTTTACTACCCGCTAATGATACAAATAACATACATTGTCTGTGCTTATCTCAGACATCTGTGCATGTATATATCTTCGTAGCTCTCTGTTTTCTGATAACACAAATGGACTTTGTGAAATCACTGAATTACATCGCTTGAGACAAGTTCTTGTAAACTACAATTTACTACCCTCTAATGCTATGTAATACATCAGTACTCAGTGGCAAACAGTCTACTAGTTGCTAAGTTATGTATCAACACTCACACTAGATAAAAGGAAGAAACTATACGAGACCTCACAATATTCAATAACATGACTTAAGAAGGTAACTTACTAAAGCAACCCCAAAATTCCAACTGCTCAACTCCCTGCAGGCATAGGAAGAGGAAATTCCAAATTATGCAAAAGGTTCATATCAACATAAATCTCCTCTAATTGTACAGTACTGCAAACATTGAGTGTACCACAGAAACTAAATGAAAGATTTGAGTAGCATTTACAGCTTATCTTGTTTGATTTAGCATTTTCCCTTCCCTCAGGTGATTTTTCAGGTTTCCTTCTTTCACACAATAAGGAAACAAAACTAAAGACGTTTTCATTTCTAAAGTTCTCCAGAGTGTGGAATTTCAAACAGATGTAATTTTCCAAGTGTTTTGGAAGCTGTGTCAGTCACAGGATTATTCTTGGGATAGCCACTGGCAATCCAAGAGCAAAGCAGAATGAATTCTAGAGCAAGACAAAGACCAAGTACTTCCAAGCCAAATTCTAACTAGGTGGAATTATCTGTAGGAAAGAATTGCTAAATCAAACTATCATATTGTTTGGCATGGGATTGTCTGGCAAGCGGAGAGATACAAGTTAATCTAGGTGCTAGGATTTTATTTTCTTGAGGTATACTTGTAAATACCTAAAGTTTCTGACTTTTTGCATTGCTCATTTACATTTGTTTGCTTTTAGAAACGTAGGGATGCTGTTTGCAGCTATAGTAAATTTGGTACACCTACAGCTTCAGCTCAACACTTACCTAGACTGGCACTATTAAAATTCAACAAAACACTGCAGTTCAACATCAGCACAACTGTTTTCTCAGTTAGTTACCTACAAGCAAATTTATAATTTGCTTTCAATTTCTTCACTGGTTCCATCACATGGTACATGTACTCCAGACAATTTAAGCTAACTCAGCCAGTTTGTCTCCTGCAATGAAGGGCCCATTTCCTTCAGTGACAATTTATGTTAATGATAATCAGATGCCTTTTTAATTAACAATGACCTACAAGCATCCTAATACATTTCTCTCTCTCCCTGATGGTAGTTTTTTCCAAGACTGTGTCACTCCGTTTCATTTGAAACTTGGGGGCTCTAACATTAATTTAGACAGCCTGAGTCCCACAGCCCCTTGGTTTTTGTTTTCGCAGCATTTGTGTTCCTATTTCCCTGTCAGTGTGTGTAGCTTTAGAAACACCAGCACGCTGGGGGGCTGGGGGGAAGCTGCATTGCTCCAGCAGTGCAGAATTGATCTTCACATGTGCAACAGCTCTGAAATCACCCAGATTTGCTAGACTTCATCCACGTACTGAGAGTGGCTCCATATTATATGTATAGGGTTGTCTTGAACACACTACCAAAATAGCAAGGATATATGCTATAAGTAACAGTCGTGCTGTGAAAGACAACCAGTAAAAGCAGGCAGCAGAGATGGTAGACATATATATATATACAGAAGACTGCAATGTAAAATGTAATTCCTTTTATTCTATGCCATATGTATTTCTAAGAAATAATACTATTTATAAATTGCTTCGGTGCACAAGGATGTAGTCCCTATTCTTGCCTCCTCCACAGAAAAAAAACCAACCAGGCTTATAGCTCAGGATTGCTAACAGTTTCTTCTCCAGAGCCTTTTTTCTGTAGTTCTTGTCTGTCAGGGCCATTGCTACCCAAGAGAGTGCAGGCAGATGCCTAGGACAGCAGACTGCAGAGGGCAGCAGAAATATGCCCATATCTCCACAGTCCCATGTCACGCTCTGGCATGTTAATACAAATCTGCTCTCCTCTTTGACTTCTGTCAATAATGCAGGAATGAGACCTGTGGTGGCTGAGGCACTGGGCATGTTGTGCTCCCTGTCTTCCCTTCTGCAAACACTACAGCCTCCTGCAGGCAGCAGGACACACGTCTGGCCAATGCAACTGGGATCTGGACACCTGCTGCAGGTCGGGAGTACCTAGCCACTGTTGGCATCTTTTTGTGCTGTCTGATTGTAGCCTGACCACATATCCAGAAGTCTTGTTCTGAAGTCTCTTGAAAACAGTTTTTCCAGTCAATGCTATATCCAAGCCATGGCTGTGTGGATGTAATGGTTTCCCATCAGTAGTGTGGGGAGGGGTGTGAACTCATCCATGTCCTCATACACTTTTTAACAGGAGAACGGGAGACACAACTGCATGCTGTGGGATGCTGATGACTCAGATTTGGGCGAGTCAAACCTCTTTTCAGGTCCATGTATCCTTACTCTAGCCTGTAGATACTCACTATTGGTTCTAGGGCTTTGGACCACTGTTTAGATAACTGGGGCTCTTTCAATACAACAAATTAACCTAAAATAAGGAAGGTCCCAGTTGATGACATCTTGCCACGGTCACTATAATTCAAAAACTTTACTTTCCAAAGAGACTTTGGGATATTTCCAGACAGTGCTCAGACTCTGGAGGCAGCAGAATGATGACTTTTGTGGCTGTTGGAGCTGATACATTGGTTTAGGTGCAGGGGATTTTGTTAACCCAGTTGAGAGCTGGTAAGTAGCTGATCTGGACAACAGGAACCAGAGACACACTCTCTCATGAGAAAGGACCAGGAGGGAGGCATTTTGTTTTGTAGTCATTGGCAATAGCTGGTCAGCCAAGCTTAGTTGATGATTCAGAGCACCCCAAGATTTCATCCCATTTTGACAAATTCAGCAGTGTCCTTCACAACTAATGGTGTACATTATGCTGTTTTTTCTTTTAATTTGCCTTGGTGGCCATGGACAAACTTGCCTAATTTTTTAATTTCCAATAAAGAATCTTCTGTCTTTTTTTTAAAAGGAAAGGTACACAAACTACAGTCTGACAGTAGTTTTATATGAAGCATATCAGAAACTCAGATTATGAGCAACTGGCTGTAATTGAAACAGAATTGCTGCAGATAATTCCTGGTACTAGGACTCAGTTTTAAGAATTAGAGAAGGGGCAATCAGTGAACCATAAGGACTGAAGGTTAAGGACTTCAGACTGTCAAAAGGATGCAATTGCTGGTATGTTATAATTTATTCTGAGTGTTGAGGCTGTTACATGATATGAGTAGACCACGGATTTTTATCTTAAAATCATCCAAGAAATGCTTTATATTTTGCCAAATCAAAATAAATTATTCATCTTTCACTTGTTTTCTGCCAGCTCTGTTACCTGACATTTGTATAAAATAAAGCTATTCCTGAAGAAAGAGCCGGGTGTTAGACAGCTGCCAGGAACTTCAGTGTTTCTTTCCTGGCACCACACTTGCCTGCCAGCCTGCAGGATAGGTGTTGCTGATGGGGAAGAGAAAGGAAGGAGACAATGGACAGGCAGTCCTCAGAAACGAAAAAGGAAATTCAGCAAATTGCACTGTAGATTTTTGCCTGAGCTCCAACTGAGACATAACAACACCCTGGCTGGTAATGGACATGCCTGTTCTCTTCAGCATATTGGCCTTCTCTATTTGCCTTTGCTTAGCCCTGCTGGAGGTAAGCAGAGAGAAAGACATGGGGATGGAGGCTGCCAGAAGCTCGGCTTTGTCTTTGTATTTTTCCTTGAATTGGGCAATGTGTGGGCCTGGAGTATTTATGCACTTAAATGTATTCTCTAGACTTTCCTCAAGCTCATCTTTTACCCTACACAGTGCTCAAACTTTCACTTCAGTTCCATTAACAACCCAATGCCTGTTTTGACTGACCATGAGTGTTCAAATTCTGTTTTGTCAAAAGGTGCCAGACTGGATGCACCAGGTAAAAATTTCTTTCACACATTTACACTCCTCCAGCTGCAAACAGATCTGGTACAGACATCAAAACCATGTTTCAGTGCAAATGCAGGACTTAAGAGCACTCCTTAAGAGTAGTGGTGCTTATTCACTCTTCACGTTCCTGCATGCCTCAAATTATTCAGGACTTTACATAACCTAACTATGGGTTTAACTGATTTCCTGAACAATAGCACTCACTGAGCTGTGGATCCATGGCCATCGGGAGTCTGTGACATGGGCAGCTGCTGGTTTTGTTGCAGTAATAAAGTTTATTAAGGACTCTAAAACCAGCAAGTGAAACCCAGCTAGGGAGGCAAATATTACAAATTAATGTGAAGCAAATTTATTGTCTTTTACAGCAGTAGCCAGATTAAGTTCTAGTTGGGCTTTGACCCTTCTAATTTTCTCCCTCCATAGCCTCACAACGTCTTTGGAGTGCCCCTGAGTCGTCTTTGCCTTCTTCCAAAGGCCATAAGCTCTCCTTTGTTTCCTGAGTTCCAACCAAACCTCTCTGTTTAGCCAGGCTGGACTTCTTCCCCACTGCCTCATCTTTCAGCACACAGGGACAGCCTTCTCTTGTGCCTTTAAGATTTCCTTTTTGAAGAGCGTCCAGCCCTCCTGGACTCCTTTGTCCTTCAGGACTGCCTCCCAAGGGACTCCATCAACCAGTCTCCTAAACAGGCACAAGTCTGCCCTCCGGCAGTCCAAGGGAGCTGTTCTGCTGACCCCTCTCCTGACTTCTCCAAGAATAGAGAACTCTATCATTTCTTGATCACTATGCCCAAGACGGCCTCCAGCCATCACATCACCCACAAGTCCTTTGTAGTAGTCCACTTGTCAATGGACTACAAGTGTTGTCCTGTCTGATGGTTTTAATTTATTTCATCCCAAACACCACAGACTCAAATGCCTATCAACTGAAAGGAAGGTTTCTCTATATTTTGGCCAGTTACCCTTATCAGGCTAACACAAAATGAAGAACACAAGAACTTCCATTCTTAGCATAGAGTTTTGTGAACACCGAGGTCTGAGTATATGAAAGGCTGAGCCACTTCACAGGTGGAGTTCCCAGGGACCTCTGGAAGAACATTGTGCTTGTGGAAACTCCCCTGTGAGTCTGGGTACTGAGAGAACTGAAAACGTGAGAGAACTGAGCTGATGACACCAGCAGATGTTACAGTTGGTTCTCATCAAAGTCATGGAGATTTAGCTGCCTATTTCTGAGAAGTGAAGACCCTGTCTCCACTCCTGCAACAAGCAGTAGGTGGTGGGAACCTCTGCTCTCATGGAGGCCATGGGCTCATGTGGGATGACAGAGAGATGTCTCGTTGCACACTTAGAAGGGCAGGATAAAGTCCTCTGGAAAATGTTTCATGTTAATTTTTTTGGGGAAACTTCTCTAAAGAAAACAGGAGAATCTAAATCAGAGTGTTTACTGTGTTTCAAGATGCAAAGTTTTCATATTATTATTAATATTCACAAACATCACTACAACTATGCTGACACTGTCCACATCCAGATTGTTCTGAAATAAAATACCAGAAAATGAAATGCCAGAATTTACATAACTCTGGAGCATTTCTCACACTACATTATTACGCCCTTCAATTGCCAAATACATGCCACATGTCTGGGACAGTTTAATGTGACCTGGAATAGTTTTGCATTAATATCCTCTTAGGCTGGGTCCACTTCAGCAAACAGCGCTGCACAATAGGAGTGGATCTGCAGAGTGAAACAGCTGATGCAGAGGATCTGAGATCAACACTGTACACATTTTGGAAGGATTTACTTTGGACTGGGTCCAGTCTGACCCTGTGAACTGAACGCCTGTTAGTGTTTGGAGTATATCAGTGTGCACCCAGAGTGTATCTTTTGGTTTATTTTCATCCAGAAGCCAGCATGTTTTCAATACAAATATGAAACAGAGCAGAGAGGGTGACAACTGAGAAATCTGCGTAAAAATCTCATTCCCCATCGGAACTAAAACCTTAAGAGACCAATTGTTTTTCCACATAAGTAATCAAAAAAATAAAACAACTTAAAGTCAGAGAATTCATACTATGAGGCTTTAGCTGATTACTTTTAATGCTGAAAACAACTGACAGGATCCCATGCGAATTTCTGTACAGGACTCAAGTGGCTGCGTCTACACTCAGCTCTGGCATCCAGATGTGCACCTTCTGGGAGGAAAAGGGATGTGGTAAGATAGTGCGGATAGTGGGGACATGGGGTCCACATGGTGCAAGGCAGAGCACACCTGCACCTCACAACTTACCTCAGAAAGGGCAGATCTAGTCAAGGCGGTTTATGGGGAAGAAAGAAATTGGGCCAACACTGATCACGTCAGCTTCCTAGGCTGTAGGGACAGGCTGTGTGACCCTATACTAACGTATACTTCTGAATACACGAGAGCTGCCTGAAATATGCCAGCTTGTGAAACATTTGGAATTTGGCTGATAGACTGCAGGAAATAAAACTATTAAAAAAATTTAGCACAAAAGAGGAGGAAATAAAAATGCTCTTAGTCATTCCCTGAAGCACAAACAGCCGTTCAAACAATATTCTGAGGAGAGATGAGATTTAAAGCTCAGTGCACAGGGCAGACATTGTAAAAACCAAGGAGAAGTTCCCATTTCCATCTATTTCTGTTGCTAGAGCCTTGCTGTTGACTGGCATATAACCTCATCAGCAGGGGATAACTATGGCTTCTGGAGCCACAGCCGTAAATAAACTTTAATAGGTGTAATAAAGGGTGTCACTATTATAGCACTGGAATTGACATACTTGGTCAGATCATTTCTGAGGTGGACACCACCAGAACCAGAGATAATAGTGAGGGTCAAGGCATGCTACCAGTATCTACAACATCAGTAAAGTATTTTCAGGTTTGTTCTCCTGACATTTCCTAATGCAGTCAATTTTGGTTTGATGCTTCTTTCTTTTTATCTCGTGTGCTTACTTTTTGGCCATTTTTTCACTCAGCAGATGTTTTCACCGAGCTGGCCACTATAACACATAGGTTTGCTAGGATTCAAGTCCAGCAGAGGCTGTGTATTTCATGACTTACATCCTTTCCACCTGTTTTCATCAGACAACACATTATTACCCAAATGTTTACCTCTGGCTTGGATTAGTTTATTCAAATTTCTATTGAAATCTCTACAAAGAACCTTCCCTTCTGGATTCTCACATCTAGTTATCTTGATTTCTGTCACTGCATGAGCATAAAGGGCAACATGAGGGTATGACTCAGAGACACTGAATCTCTTTATATTGATTTCAACAGCCTTAGGATCATAAACTAAACAAAAAATTCCTGCGATGTTTAAACTGTGTCAAGCACATCATATAACCTTGTTGTAAGCACATCAAGTTGCACCTGCACCCCAGGTTCTTCCTGGAGAGGCAGAGTTCTTTAACCCACGTAATATAAAGACATAGACAAACAGACACAAAATAAAGAAGCCAAATACAAGTTTCCTTACTCTTCAATGACAGAAAGAGAACTATAGAAACCAGTTATTGACTGAATCACATAAACCACTGCTAGACACTCTCATATTCCAGAATTGAGATACTGTGAGGCTAAACATAGCCTTGACAAGGATAAGAGGGAGAAGAAACCTGCATAATATCTCTCACAACACCAGAACCAGAGGACTCTCCCCTCTAGCAGCACTAATAGCATTAGCAACTTATTCCTCTATGTAAAACCACTGTTAAGCAAAGGGCAAACTACTGATTGTCCTAACATCTACATTTGGGACCTTGCACAGCCAGAAGACCACACATTGCAGATGCTCCTGCCATTCCCACCAGCAGGTGAAAACACAACCAAGTGCAACACGCTGCTATCAGCTGTGCTGGAGCTAACCCAGTATCAGCTTAGCTCCTGCGTGTCACTATAGTTACTACAGGTGTATATCAGCTTGGCTGAGAATGATATCCAACCAGTACTTTATGTTCAAAACAATGCAGCCGTAGTCACTGCACTTACCTGGATGTCCTGAAAAGGAGAGGTTTCTCATAGACCACCACACTGCCAGCATTGCTGGTAACTCAAACCTGTACTTTTTCATCTAAACGGCAAAACTTTCAAGTATTCCCTCCCCGTATGAATCTCACAATGTTAAGCTGATTTTCTACTCAATGAAAATGTCATATTCTCAATCTTCTGTTTCACTGAATTTGCACCTTTGTTGCACCTCTTCCCCATTATTAACTCACTTCACAGAGATGATGCTCTTAATGGTGACCTTTTCATCACCAAACCTCAGGGTTGCTAACTTACTAGTAAAAATCAGCTGGTGAGTTATGTTAAATAAACCAAACCAAACCAGAAACAAACAGCAAAACTGGTGGTAGTTACCTTTGAGAACTCCGAACAGCTTCCTCAGCTTTTTCTGCACCGTTCTGCGCTGTTTTTCTGCGCCGTTCAGTGACCTAGGGGCAAGTTTGAAGAAAATAGATGAAAGACGGTGTCTAAAATGATATGCCTTGTTACACAGGACCTGCTTTACTGAAGTCCTGTTCCTTGGCCTTTGCCATTTGCAAATGCCTTTGTTACCTTTTCAGTCAAGGTAACTCGTCTCCCTTTGGATCCTGATTCATGTTCAGCATTTCTAAAATCTGACGCTCAGATAGATTTGCACACTTTTTTCATTTCAGTCCCCAAAGAGCAGCCTGGAATCTCATTATGTATGTGTTTATATGCTGCTCTTCCTTTCTCCTTTCCACCCTTGCACTCATCAGCTGAGTGCTGCCCAGCATGTGTGGCCCCTGCTCTGCAGAGGTGGAGTGGGCACTCTGGTCCAGTACCTGCCAGCAGGGTGCCATGTTCATTAGACATTCAGGTTTTAAGACTCTGAAAGAGGAAACTCCTTGTCTGTGGCCAGAACCAAACAGCTCTGCACGACTTCATCAGATCCTCAGTACTCCACACAAGTTCTGTCT
Source organism: Aegotheles bennettii (assembly GCA_013398125.1). Taxonomy (NCBI): domain Eukaryota; kingdom Metazoa; phylum Chordata; class Aves; order Caprimulgiformes; family Aegothelidae; genus Aegotheles; species Aegotheles bennettii. The sequence goes on from VZRW01005207.1 coordinate 57,091, forward strand.
TGGGAGCTGAGCACACTCCCCAGCTTTTCTTCACTTACAACAAAAGGGCTTGCCATTAAAACGTCCAGCCAGAACACTTTAAACACCCAGCTCTACACAACTGCAGCCAGACTAACACCCACACCAGGGGCTCAGACAGTGTGCTGCATGGTTGCTCAAACTCACAGACTTCCCCTCCAACCTCAGTGCCACTTGCTTAGGGAGACAGTAAACCTCATGATATAACTGACATCTGTCTCCTGGAAGTCCCATCAGTCTCAGCCTGCTGGGCTCATCGCCTGGCTGAGGACCCCTCAGAGGGAGCTGGCTGACCTCGGGCAGCCCCAGCTTCTCTCCTCTCTGAGACTCTGAGAAGGTGACACTCCCGTCCGGGCTGACAATTTCAGGCAACAACTGCAAATAACCACTACCTCTGGTGATACCGTGGCAATTCACAGCCAGCATTTACTGACATGGGTAGGTACAGTTTTCTTTCACAAAGTAGCAGTGGCCCTGGGGCCCCCAGCTCACATCAGTCAGGGGGTTGTTTTGCCTTAACTGTCACTTTGCATATATGTAATCCCCCAGAGACTCTGGTTTCTGTTCCTAACAGCTCGGGCATTCTTGTTTTCAGCAGAACAAAATGTTATGCCTGCGGACTAGCCACTGTCAAAACCAGTTACCTTCTGATCACCTCCCTTCTCAATGCACCTGTGGATGCTCTTTGCAGAGAGAGTCAAAAGCTGTCTCAATTTCCTCTTGTTTTCCACAGGAAATCTTAATCTCAGGACCCTCATTTTTGCTTCTTCCTCTTTTTCCACTCAGCACAAGATATATTTTGATTGCCTTTTACTTCTGGAACCATGGAGCTCTCAGAGCACACTTAGCACTCAAACCACTTCAGGATGATTGGCTCCAGCCTTTGCTGTTTAGGTTGCTCATTGTATCAGCAAGAGTTTATGAGTGCCTGGCTCTGCCTTGCTGGATTCATCCTGCTTAGCTGAAACACCTTCAAGAGGAACTTTGTCTCTTCACACTTCTTATAGCTAATGGGGAAGGAGAGAATGGTGGGAACTGTTCTCCAGAATTGTCTCTCCCTCATTCTCCCCGCTTCATTAGCTGCAGGAGGAGATAATGAATGTAATGAGATAGGGTTCCTCCTGGAGGTGTCTCAGAGAATTGAGATGGAGCTGGGCCTGTAAGCAATCCAGATGTTGGAGTGTTTGGGGTTTTTTTTAGAATTTCTCTTCAATTGAGCAAATGTAACTGGAAACAAGTTAACCCTGACTGACACAGTAAAACACCTTGCTACATCCACCCTTAAAAAAACCCCACCTTCATTAGGTAATTTAATTCCTGACAGCTGGGGGATAAGAGGTGTTTTTTCAGTTTCTCGAGAGCAGTCAGATCTTTCCCAATGAAAAAGTTATAAATCACAGTGAGCAGAAGGCATGCAGGGTCTGTTATCTTAGCAAGCATATTGCTACCTTCAGTTAGACTAGGCAACATGTCAGACCTAGCTTTTATAAAAAGAGAAAAAAAAAAGAAAAGAGTTTTCCTTGGGTGGAAATAAATTCACAGACCTATGCGTTCCCTGTAGCAGAGAGAACTAAGACTCATTGGCAGTGCTGGGTTAATGGTTGGACTTCATGATCTTAAAGGTCTTTTCCAATCAAAATTATTCTGATTCTATGATTCACACTGTAATTCTGCTTTTATGCATGATGTCTTAAAGAGAGCAGAAATCTGGCACATGAACTGCTTGCACTTTCATGCTATAGGAGAACAATTGGAGAGGAGAGAGATGCATCCCGCTAGTTGTGTGTGCATCAGGACACTGCAAACCCAGAATGCTCAATGCTGATAAATCCTTGTATTTTCTAAAAATAAAATAACAAATCTAGCAAGTACTTCCTGGCTGAGTTCCCACCTTGTCAGAGAAGGGTATTGTCCTTGCCCAGTGGACGTACGCTGGACTCTACAGCCCCGCCCGCGCCTCACGGGGTTCCCGCCTCACGGGGTTCCCGCCTCACAGGGGCCGCCGCTGGGGCCTGGCCCCAGGTCCCCGCTTTCCTCCCGTGAATTTTTCAAAGCCTTAAAACCCAAATCGGGCTGAAGAGAGTTCCTGAATTGTTTTATCAGAAACACCCGCAAACGAAGCTTTGCAAAGTGAGGAATTGTGTGGCTGCTCCGTGCGGGGCTCCAGGAGGCTGTGAGAGCCCCTGGCCCTGCGCTCCTGACATGGCGGAACACGCGCTCAAAATGGCGGCGCAGGGGCTGCCCCGCCCGCGCCTCACAGGGCCCCGAGCACCACAGGGGCCGCCCCGGCCGCCCCCCCTGCACCCAGTACAGAGATTTCCTAATGTTTCCCCCTAAATATAAAATATTCATTGTACACCTACATTACACATACAAGTAACTCAAATACACGTGTGAATACATACACAGGGCTTAATGGTGCGATGCGGAGGAGGCACCAACACAACCACTGCGCAGCCACCAAGAATCACAGAATCCTAGGGGTTGGAAGGGACCTCGAGAGATCATCCAGTGCAACCCCCCTGCCAGAGCAGGGTCACCTTGAGTCCATCACACAGGAACGCATCCAGGCGGGGTTTGAATGTCTCCAGCCAAGGAGACTCCACAACCTCTCTGGGCAGCCTGGTCCAGTGCTCTGGCACTCTCACAGTGAAGAAGTTCTTTCTGAAAGGCCTCCTCCTTTTACCGACTACTCAGGAAGCTCATTTTTAGGATCCCTTGATCCACTACAGACATTCACTTAAATCTTCTGTTTTGGGATTTCGGTTGTTATTTAAAACCTTACGATCTCTGGAAACTGTGGGTGGAATATTGGTGTTTCTGTACTAACTCTCCCATCAACATCCCATATTCCCAGACTGGTATTTTTATCTACAGTTTAGCTCATTACAATTTAGAGATGGAAAAAAAAATATTAACTAACCCAGTACATTTGCTATAAATGTGCCATTGCTCCCTGGAGTGCCTTGTATAGGTTTTTTTTTTCTCTAAAAACACACAAACCAGAAACATTTTTAATGGGGACAATTAAGGAGCTTTTGGGCTGTTTCATGGTTTTAGTGAGATCACATGGCTCAAAACCGTTTTGTGCCTGATGTCCATTTGATCTGGGTAAAGCCATTGTGGGCGAGATGGTGTCCACATCATACACTGGGTTCCTACATTGCTGGTTGCCTGCACTAGGATCAGTGTAGAGAAGACGGCAGCTCTCCACGTACCTGGGGTTCCTTCCTAGCCTAGTTCACATCAGGTCCCATTCTTCTGGCATCAAGGCACAGCAGCAAAGTGCCACAGCAAATAAGCAGCATCACAGGGTCCGGAGCTTAAAGTTAACCCTGGTGGATTTAGGATCCAGCCCTTTACATGACGCTTAAAAGCTTTTCTCTGATAAGTTTTTGGTGCCAAGATCTACCCCTTTTCAGGCTCCTGGTATCTTGAAGGATGCGGTGGGCATGTAAATGTAGAAAAATATTGTGTTTTTATTATCCACAAATAAAAGACCTTTTTTTCCCCTTAAAATCATCAGTTATCTTTCTTTTACAGTTGAGAAATACAGCAAGAATTAAGGTTCACAATATCTGCTTGAGAACTGAGAGTGCTGATGTGCAGCTTACTCTTATTTTTCATGCTTAAACTGCTGTAATTCTCTTTTAACTGGTCTTCCCACTAGGCAAATTTAACGCCTTCAAGCTGCACAAAACTATGCAGCTCATCTTCCCATTGGGAGTAAGCCAAATCTACATATTTTTCCTTCGTGGCAATAAAGTTCTGCAGTGATTTCAAAATGTTATCGCTCACATTTTTTTAAGCTCTCTGTGGTCTGTCTCCAGGACCTGCTGATAGCATATTCCCAACAGTTCAAGCAAGGAGAACATCTCAAGTGTCCTCAGACTTAATCAGAAAGACTTGTCAAAGCTTCCTCATTCGATGCACAGACACAGGAATATTTTTTAAACCATATAATATTTGACAGTCAATTTCCTCTTTGCATTCCATACTTAGATGAAAGGACTTTTTTATTATTGTTATTTAGCCTTGAGTATTTTAACTTATAAGTGGCCTAATACATATTTTTTAATATGGTTTAAAACATACTTCAGGGCTGAGAACGTCTCCGCCAACTTTCAGCCCAGATTAAATTTTTACGGCTTGGTGGGCTTTATAAGGGAGACGCTGACACAATCTTAACTTGGTAGCACAAATAAGCCTCTTATATCTTTTCCCCGGCAAAAGTGAATTTGGGGCTTGCGAAAAGATGCTGGATCAAAACCATGAAAATTCTGCCCTTTTTATTCACGGGAAGGAGCAAACTGCAAGCACTAGCAGTTCAGTATTCTTCAAACTGCCTGAATAATCTGTTTTATCTGTGTTTTGGAAGCACCAACTATAGTCCTTTCATAAGAGATTAATTCCACCTCTGTGCCCAGTCTGTCTTTGGCTTCTACACTGAGGCTTAGGTGAAGAATGCCAAATGTAATAGTGGGATTTTTTTGATGGCACAGGCATCTGTCAACTAAAAATTAGGCTAGAACCACCATTCATTTTACGTAGGCCACCCAAAGGTAATAACTCTCAGCTAGTATTGATTTGGAATACATTTGAACCCTTGACCTCTGGGATGAGAGTTTTCATCCCAAATCCCAACCCACTTAGGTGTCTATTCAATCATCTGTAAAATGAGACAGCTAGACTATTTTTAACAGTGATATCGATGCCATGTGTAGCATAGGGGTGTATTTTATGCATAAACAGTGTATACAGAAGTCTTGGAGATACTGGAACCTTGGACTACAGTCAGGAGTATTCAGAGTTTAAGCAACTTCACTGTTACAAGCAGTGCAAAGGTAAATCACTACAGCAGATGAAATCACTCCTTTAATGCCTGTGTATACCAAATGGGATTATCTCATTTTAAATAAGTTGGTCAAGATAAGTAAAGACCAGGTAACTCCAGGGCTCATCCTTGTGGATGGATCTGAACATCTGCAGAAGTCTACAACATGTTTTCTGTAGTATTGAGGCTGACAGAATCAAAATTATCTGCATTAAGAACCACTATTTTAAAGAAATATATTTAAAAATACCTCAAAATGAAAAAAACACTTTTCTGGTTAAACCCCCAAATTACTGTTGTGCTCTGATTTAGATTACAAAGGGCAGGTGAGGTGGAGGTGGTGCAGTAATGAGCAACCAGTGAGAAAAGAAGGGGAGGAAATCTCTTAAATGAAGAAGCTTCTGTTTGAAAGATGAACCTTTCAAAGAAAGAAAATACACATCTTTGGTCTCTTTTACATCATCTCCTGAGACAAGTGTGAACCTACCTAAAATAAATAATGTGGCAAAAAACATGAAGTAAGAGAAGTAAGAAGAGGGGTCAGCAGAATGGCTCCCTTGGACTGCCGGAGGGCAGACTTGTGCCTGTTTAGGAGACTGGTTGATGGAGTCCCTTGGGAGGCAGTCCTGAAGGACAAAGGAGTCCAGGAGGGCTGGACACTCTTCAAGAAGGAAATCTTAAAGACACAAGACCAGGCTGTCCCTGTGTGCTGAAAGATGAGGCAGTGGGGCAGTGGTGCTTAGGGACATGGCTTAGTGGTGGGTTTGGCAGTGTGCTAATTAACGGTTGGAATTGATGATCTTAAAGGTCTTTTCTAACCAAAACGATTCTATGATTCTTCCTGTTTTGAAAATGCCAGGTATCTCTGGGGATAAAATCTACAGTGCCTGTGGATGTTGGCTGAAGATAAGCAATAGATAGATATGTTTCTGTAGGGCTGATTTCTGAAATGCTCCCAAAGGACTGAATCAAGAATATCAATAATCAACAAGTTTCAGTTCAATGAGACTAGGAATCTTTTCATCAGTTTTCTATGCTCATTTAAATACTTCTGTTAAGAACTGCAATTCATGATGGCATTTGCATTATAATAGCTTACATATGGATTTTTGTATAGAAGGTACTCGTCAAACTCATCAAACTGCTCAAATTCTTGTGACTTGGACTTATGTTTTCTTTCTCACTAGGTCGAAGTATGATTTGCTATCCAGCCACAGAAATCACTTGAACCCTTCTGCCTTACAATATGGAAAGACACCGTTCTCTACCACAAAATCTTGGATGTATCCCAGCTCCTAAAATAAAGGAACAAATACTTCCCTGCCTACCTCTATGAGCCTTACAAAAAATGCTGGAAAATACTCAGCTGGACTTGGAAAAGCTAAAGCCTTCTTACAACCTCCTGTTTTAAACAATTACCTAGACACTAAATGTAAATGTCTGCAGACAACTTTCTTTTAAAATTATGCTATTAAGCAACAAACATAATATCAATAGCTGACTGATTTATGTAGTGCCATTTCCTCACTTCCTAGTGCATCATTGATTTCAAATTACAACACATACAGCATCCTTTACCGAAAACGCCATCCTTTCTGGAGGGAAAACTGGTTCCTCCCTAGCTGGCTGCAGAGCACCAGGAAAAAATGTGGGGCAGGAAACTGGAGGGGTATATCAGTAAGCAGTGTTTGTTTGTTGAGAGCTCAGGTGTGACTGTCACCAGCTCTGTGCCAAACAGAAAGAAACTGGGGCAAACTTGAGGCACAGAGAGACAGAGACAGTGTTTGTTCTTCCTGGCTCCCACCCGCTGGGTTTTGGCATTAATGTGCACCTCTCACTCCTCTCCCAGCTCTGTGCACCTCCTCCCTGGAGAGCTGCCAACACTGCCTTGCTTCCTGAAGCTGTCTTGCCCCTTCACTTCCCTGCCCAGGAGCATCACGTACATCACTGCTCAGCCTGCAACCACAGCAGGGTCACGCAGGCATCCCTTACCTGTCTGCGTCCTGTTGGAAAGAGCCCCAAAGAAACTGCTTTGCCCACGCCCACATACACAGACCAGGAGCTCCTCACATTTTGGCCATCTGTGACATTGCAGTCTTTAATTTGTCTTTTCTAACTTCAAGTGATTCTCACAGAATCACTTGAAGTTGGAAGGGACCTTAAAGGCCACCTAGTCCAACTCCCCTGCCATGGGCAGGGACATCCCTCACTAGACCAGGTTGCTCAGGACCCCATCTCATCTGGCCTTGAACGTCTCCAGGGACGGGGAATCCACCACCTCTCTGGGCAACCTGTGCCAGGGTTTCACCACCCTCATGGTGAAAAACTTCTTCCTTATGTCTACCCTAAATAATAACACTAGTTTCTTGTTGCTAATCAATGCTACTCTGCCAATGTTACTCTGCCAATAACTTTCACTGAATAATGTCTCACCTGAGACAGAGCCCATTTTTACTGGACTTAGACAAAGCAAATACAGGGGGATGCACTCCAGACCCTGACTGGTCACCAGAATTGCAAAGCACTGGCTCTATTATGGCTCTTCAAAATAGGGTACCTTCTGCACAAGCCAATAAATGAGGTCTTGCATGCCAGCCCTCAGCTTGTGACACTAGTTACTAACATTGCTGTAGTCTTTGTCCCATAGTCACCTTGCATACAATAAATAATACTGAGAGGTGATTAGCATTAAGTTTATACTGTTATCAGTTTATTTAACAAATGAATGAAATTCTGCCTTGGAGAAGGTTAGGAAAACAGGCTCCTGTTCAATATTACCTGTCACTCTGTAATTCACCATTCTAACAAGAAAGGCAGAGCTTTCACATTAAAAACACATTGATAATTCTGCAATTTCACATAGAAGACAAATGGGCATAGAATCATGACACAAGCAAGAAATATAGAAAACATGAGCAGTTTGATGGCAAATATTCCTGAGAAGGAGAAGGAGTTGGAAGAAGAAAGCCTAGAATGTAAAATCTTTTCAGGTAATACTCCCTTTCACCTTGCTCTTCCTCAGTCTCCTGATTTTTCTCAAATTTGGCACAAACAGGAAAGTGCCAAATAGGAGCTGATGCTGATAACTTTAATAAATCATCTCTTTAAGACTGAAGGCACAACCGGTATGTTCCCTTTACAGCAAATAGTAGTTAGCTTTTGACCATGTGTTGTCTGCGAACGTCAAACCATCTGCCTGCCTTTGCCATGCCTAGTTAGCTTGAACCAGATAATCAGTTACTAATAACATCTAATGAACAGTTTTCCCTTAGTTTTTGTCATATCTGTCAGAAGGGAAGATGATCAGAATAAATTCACAATGTATATAAGAAACATTCTATTCATATGTGTGAGCGTGCGTATGCACATCTGTAACACAGGTTTGCATCTTGTAACCCAGCAGAATGAAAAAGACAAAATTTACTCTTGTTCATGACAATATTTATCCAATTATTAGCCGATATATAAAGGTAATTCAATAAGCATATTAAAAATAAATAAATTAATGCCTGCATTTTGTGCCTGAATAAAGAAAAGTCAGTGATAAATAATTACACACTACTTTGCAGGAAAATCCAGACACTAGAGCAAACCAGACTGAGTTGGAATAATCTGGATCACTGTTTTCCCTTAAAATGAACAACAAAAAAATTTACACAGAGCCCTAAGCTCTGCTATAATTAATATGAGCCTAAGCAAAGCCAATATTGCACTTGTTTCAATATTGGATTTTTTTTTTTCATGGAGCACGATTGAAAGGTTCTTTCTAATGCACAGCAGTCCTCACGCCAAACGACTGCCTGAGATTAGTAAAATGATCTCCACCAAAGTTGGTATCACTTTTTCTCTACTTTGAGCATATCTGGCAAATGACATTTTGTTTGCAACACCCACCGTACTGTGAGAGAAACAAGAGGTAGGAGAAAACTGTGAATTCCATCTCATCTCACATCCCGTGGGTGTAAATTGTATGGCAAATGAGTCAAATAAGGCTGTGACTTGGCAAATGCAGCAACATCTTTCAAATTGCAGAGATAAGCATGGTAGCTGCTCTGGTTTTTGCTATAGACAGTGTGCACACAAGAGTGCCCTAATTTACCTTACTATAAGGTACAACTTCTGTGCATTGCTTCAATGGGAGGCACAGATATCTTGTAAAAGGCCAGAACTTCCATAAACCATCATTTGCATGGATCAGAGTGGCCTAAATTGGCCAAACTACCTACACACACACAAAAAAAGTATTTTTACAAAAATTCTGCTAGGAAGAATGACTGTTTTAACTGTATTAGGCAGCATTAGTTTAGAGTTCCATCCTCATCAGTCTGACTACTGACCTATGTAAGCTGTTGCACATGCTTTACTCTTTTCAGTCTCAAAGAAACTTGGTTAGAAGGTAAGATTAAATCTGTAGAAGAGCTTCGGTCTGGAAACTGCAGGGCCTACTCTGCGAGACACTTGGGCTTAAATAGCAACAAGAGAGATGTTATGAAAATATTTCTAGCAGCAAGTGTTGGAACTGATTTTCCTGGGGGAGGAATTATCAACACTGGAGGTTTGCAAGAAGCAGTAAGAGAGACTTCTGCCAGGGATGGCTGTGGCATCTCTGTTCTTGTCTCAGGACAGACAGATGTACAACAGGACTTCTTGAGGTTTCTTTCAGCCCAATTTTCTCCAGTTCTGTTGCATTAAAGCAGCACCACATCAACAGAAAAAAATCACACAGAAGACTGATAAACATTAAGAGGAAACATCTCACAGGAATTCATTATGCACCTCACTAAACACTTTAATTATGCATTAATCTATTATTGAAGAAAAAATTGGTATTATATCTCAGCATCTTTCCTGACAGAGAAGGCTATATAAAATGCTTCCAAGTCTAAAATAAATGATACAACTAGAGCTTTTTTTTTTTCTCAGGAAAGATAAAGCATCTCATCATTATCAATTAAAGAACTAGGGAAGTCTTTGAAAAGAGGACTTGTTTGCTTAAAGTACGTGAAGGTCATATTCACCCTGTAATAGTCGATGAAGAGTAGTCATTTGTTATTTTTAAGCAGGCTGTCATTTAGCCATTATGAAGATGAATAACATTTGTTATTACCTAATAATCCTCCTGTTGATAACAGAGGAAAGACACTTGCAGACACCTTATGTGCCTTGCTTAGGTTTTGTAGATTATTAATGTATTTTGATTAAACGTTGTAAACAAAAAATTACAATCCCAGTTCCCTGAATATAGCGACCGGTGTGTAGTGCAAGATACAAGAACCTGTCCAATCCATAACGTTTTGCTCTGCATATGTTATTGGCCTAATACTCATGTAACATAGTAAAAACAAAGTTCATTTTTTAATATCAAACAGATTGTCAATGGATCATATGCTGCTCTATTAAGGTTAGTTTTTGGATGCCTGCCTTCCTGAGGAGAGTTAATGAAGCTATAAGTTACCTGTGTGGCTTCATTTGGAGTCAGGCCTAATTATCTGGATCATGGCCACATTTTGGAAAGTCTGAGCCTCATTTCCAAAGCAGATGGAGTCACTCAGGAATGACTTCATTTGTATTAATTTGTTACACTGTCTTCTGCTATTCATCTCAGGGAATGTTGATGCCTTTACAGTCTGGCAGGAACAGAATTTAAAAGTTTTAATTTGGGAATTTTTACTTTATTTTTAAAAATAAATCCATTATCTTCCTCCACAATGGCCAATGGTGAAGTGCAAAGGCAATTAAACAAGGTCCAACCTGAGGCCATCACAAGATGGTGATTATGCCATCAAAGATTTATGAGGTATTTGCCTCTTGGAACGAGTGAAATGACCAAAACAGTGACCCAGCAGCCTTATCAGGATAACCCATGGAGCACTTCAGACTGAGCTTCATAAGTGGAAGATTTTTGATGTCAGCTTTACCACAGCAAGAATATAAAAAGAGAAGAAGAGAGAGATGGTTAAGGGCACAGGAACGAGGGTAGATTTACTGACGTTTTAATATATTTGTCAAGCAAAAGATTAAATTACTCCAGTAGGGCAACTATACCAGGATTTCTGATTTGATAGTTGTTTATGCATTGAGCAATGGAGTTATATAAAATAGAGAATGGATGACTCTGAAGTCATTGCACTACATTGCTGAGGTTAGGAGCATAATGCAGACTAAAGCCAGGGGAGTTTAAAGGTGTCTGTGGCACAATTACTGTGCTGTATCATAGCTGACACCTCCTGGTCTGTCCCTGTATTAAATGAGGGCAATACTCAGCACCATCAATCCTTGAATTACTTTACCAATGAGCATTACTATTAGCATTTTGTGCAATTTGTGAAGAGCAAAAGGAGAAAGGACAGGTGAAAACAGTGTCAAAGGTAAAAATAAAGAGACTCTGGTTTTGTGTCCTATCATCACCTCTATCACAGCATGAAATTATTATTTGTCAATTATTTTCTGCAGAGAACATAAGTGCAAGTCTACTTTCCTTAAGTTCAGAAAGTGGACAGGTATGTTTATATGTTGTAAATTGCAGCCAAATAACTCATTTGGGGTTTCTCTTGTTCTGGACTCGTGGTGGCAACTTTTAGTGATACCCAGTGGTATCTGGGATGCTCTCAGGCTACAAAAGGCTACCAGCTACCTGCTACCAGCTCAGGAGCCACCTGAGTGCTTCACATGCAGTGCTCTGCTAGATGCCAGCAGAGCTATTTTGGTGGCAGTGCTAAGGAGTGAAGGAAAAACTGGCTCTTTTGAAGTTCATGAACATTCTGGAAGCAGGGGGAGGGATGGTAAGACTGAGCCTGCCCTAAGCATGCTCACTTGCATAGCACTGATGTGTGAGGGAAAGGAAGGGCAGGAGCAGAGGAAGAACATCCTCTTCATTAGAGGGTTTGCTGGTAGAAAAAAAAGGTAAGGTTTCTCATGGGAGGCTAAAAATTTCAGTGATTAAAACATACACTCTGACTATGACATGGTAATATGAAACAAGGGATCCAAAAGAATGGAATCATGTAGGGTGGGAAGATGAAAGAGTCGCTTGTAGGGAAATTGAGCCCCAAAGTTGTTGAGGTCTCATTTATGACTCCAGGAAAGGTCAGCTGTCATTTTCACTCCCTTATATCATAAACATCCTGTGCCTATTGGCACCAAGTACTTCCTGCAGGTCTTTAATCACACAGAAACAGAGCTATAAGCCTCCAGCTCTTTGTGTTTGCACATCAGTAATATTATTCATGTCTCCTGATTATCAAGGCAACAAGCAGAGGGCATTCCTTTGGTCTGGCATCTTCTTTCCGAAATGAAATATTAAAGCTTTGATTTCCACAGGAGGAAAAAATCAGCCATATGTCTTTCCCTGTTTCTGACACTATTAATTACACACATGCACTTCAAATTGTTGACTATTGGAAAGACAAGGAATAACATGTTTCAAAGTGTTCAGAAACGTCCTAGTATGTTGGAGAAAAACAACAAAAGAAACCCTTTCCTGTCCTGAACTGTAGCCAGTCCAAACTGTAGAAAATGCTAATGCATGTAATTCATTATTTTCCCTATCTGTGGCAATGAAAGCTAAATTCCTCAGCTGAAATCAACAGGTTAGGTATTACTCTGACGGAAATCAGCTACCAAAATTCTTTTTGTGAACCAGGCCCTAAACTCTAATTTAAAGATATGAAAGGAGCAAAAAAACCCGAAGAAAATTAGGTGGTTAGATGAGAAAAGGATTACTACAATAATAAGATCATATATCCTGAAGACTGCTAAAAATATCATGCATATAGAAATAAACACTGTTCTCTAGTATTCCTGTATTCCTGGACTGTTCATCAGAAGGAGTAAGGACTTTGATACAAACAAACCCAAGATGAAATTAGATAAGCTCCACTTTGAGTATGTGAATGAGACTCCACAATAACGAAAGTTAGCTACCCCAAAGAAACTAATCCTACCCTTCTGAAGTACTGGAATTTGGTTTGTGCTCTTCGAGGTCACTTTCTTAGTGTTTTTATTTTATGAATTGTGACATTAAAGTCTCAGATGTTTCCAAAAGGACAAGAACTTCATTTTACTGAGTACTATACAACGTGAGACACTACTACATAGTTACTACTTACTTATAGGCAAAGACCTTGATTCTACAAACAGTTTGTAAAGTATTTGTAAAGTATTTCTGCCATATGAATAGATCCACAGGCCAAGGGACTGATGTCTAAATAAGCAGAAGATAATATTGGAAGAGAGTTTAAAGTTTACTTGATTATGGGAACTGTGGAAGAAGATGGCAGTAATAGTAATGTGAAGGTGTAAATGTCCCAGCATTAGGATTTTTATGTAGTCAGGTATGTGAAACTTCAGTTTTGCATTTCAGAGTTCCTCAACAACTACGAACAGGTCAATCAGTATCTGAATTGGAACTTCAAACTCATTTATACATTGGTTAACTCATCTAGAGCCTTTCAATACAGGGGCTTTTCAGTGAAAAAAATGTATTGACTCACTTCCAATTTTTCAGAGCCAAAGTAAGTGAATGAGTGAATTAGCCATTTACTGTAATATCTGTTTCAACATTATCTTAACAATTAATTCTATTTTTTCATTAAAAATGTCCACAATTTAAAATTAAGATAATTTACGTTAAAGGACAGCCAAACATAGAAAGTATTTCAGAAAGGTCAAAACCAACCTAAACGTTTCACAACATTAAACCAAATAATTTTAATTTCATTTATAAATTTTATTTGCCTTTTTAGTTATGAATGTTGTCATTTTTTGACATTTTGTAGAAATTCAACAGTGGAAATATTTCCTCCACACAGAAAAACTGCTTCACTGAGTTCAGTCTTCAGGAGACAGTCATTCTGCTGCTGAACAAAACCGGTTTTTATTTCATGTGGACATGAAGTCATTCAATATTTTTTCTTTTCCAAATGAATAATGGAACCCAGTTCCTGAGGGGTGTGAGAACAGGTTTTATTAGCTAACACTTTTTTTATTGGAGACAAAAACCTTCTAATCTGAACCTAGATGTTAGGTGTTCCTTATAATACATTTTCTCCAAGTCTCTCAAAGCAGAATTGTGAAATGCGGATCAGGTAAAAGGAGACATGAAATAAAATTTTTAATAAACATGACCTTTGGTGTGAAGGAAGGCTGTGGCTGATAGTATTTCAGCTGTGATATTATATTGTAATACTAAACTCCTCATATCACCACATTGGTTTTGTATTGATTTTAAAGGAAGATTGCTTATTAAAGTTATGAAGTTCAGCAGAAATTGGGCTGACTCTATTACGGATAGTCTTGTTTCCTCTTCTATGGGGAAAATGGAATCTGGAGAACTTATTTTGGACTTGCCTTTTTTTGTTTTTCCCTTAATTGGGTAACATTCTGGAAGAAAAGCACTTGACTACTTTTTAAATTCAAGTACCCAGTACAAGCTTAGCTTCAATTTAGGACTTGGTAACTGGTTTATTACACCTTTTTGTTAAAGGCTTGCTGTTCTTTCTCACAGTTCCTGTACACATTACTCTGTCCCTCAGAGAATGACCACATAAACAGTTATTAGATGTTTAGCACAACAGAAGTGAGATGAAAGGGGTAAGCAGAAGGGAGATGTCAGGACCTTCCTAAAGCACTTGTGTTGATGCTGGAGTATAAACTCTTTCCTTTGCCAACAGTCAAGCTGTAACAAAGGGGGGAGTTTCTACTCCACTGGTGACACTTCCAGCTGCCCTTTTGCATCCACGTCAGTTTCTGCCAGAGGAGATTTCCACCTCCTTAAGTGGCAAATGCCAGATCAGCTGTTGGTGCAAGGAAATGCTCTAAGTGGGCAACAATTTCCTGTAGCGGCCGGTTGGAAATTGCAACCTTATTGTATATTTTTTCTTTCTTTCCAAATCAGTGACTGGTTGCACTTGCAAGGCAAAATTAACATCTGTATTCCTATCACCACAAATAATCTTAGAGCATTAATTTCATCACTGTTCAGACAGAGGGTAATTTTACAAAGGTGCAGGCCAACTGTGTGTTTGCTCCAGGCATGGCAGAACTGAGCTATTTCCATCTGGAAGTCGCATAACTATCTAAGCATGGTGTTGAGTTCAAGCCTTGTGGCAAAATTTAGGTCCATTGTCTTGTTAATGTAGATATATGAGCCTTCAACTGACTTGGAGTACAGCTGGGCGTTTCTTCTAGCTCTTAGGTGCCTTTGAAAATATGATGTAGGTTTATATGCTTCTGAAGAGATCTGTTTCTACACTCCATGGATAACGTCACAGTTTTTGGACACTTGCTCAAGTGACTAGCTACTTTACTGTCATGTTCCACGGGTGAACAGAAATAGAGGTGGATGGAGAAAGTACAGCTTGTGAAAAAAAAACCAACAACATAATTTTAGAAGTTACTCCAAGGAAAAAGAAATAGATTCCCCTAATTTTGCCTGAAATACGTATTCCACAGAAATCAAGGCAGATAATATGTGCTAAATAGCCTTCTAGCTGCTTTTGAAATGTGAAGCTCTTTCTTAGGTTTTGTGTCACCAAGGGGCGAAAACCACATTACATTCAAGGAAAATTGCCTGAATGATATACATATGTAGATGCACACAGTACATCTGCATTATTACAGCAGAAACTGTAGGAGAATCTCAGTGCTGCACTGTATGGCAAGACCCTTCCAAATAATTAGGAAACTGGACATAAAAGGATTCTTATTCATACTTATTTGGAAGTCCTTTGTTCATCTTTCTTCACGCTACTTTCACACACAAAGCTATTTGGGCGTTTATGATGAATGAGGATCAAAATGATATTGTACAGCACCTTTTTGGGGATATTCTAATTACCTAGGGACATGGCTTAGCATTGCAATAGCTTTAAGTGCCAGATGTGTGGAAGCACTCAAATACATGGTAGTTTGTCAGCACATCACTACATGGCTCTTTCCTGAAAGTGCTTACGTGATTATTTGTTATGTTGCATTTTTATCAGAGTATAGTGCAATTTTTCACACTACATAACCTATAAGAAGTCAATAAACAGCAAGAAGATCTAGTCAAAAATCATTGGGCTAGTCTAAAAATGATGAGAAAAGTAGCTATCAGACCAGGCTTAATCTCTCTCATCCCTCCCCCTGTGTCAGACAACACCCAGTGCTAGGTGTTTCAGGAGAAGATGTGATATTTCTGGCTTAACATACACACAGCTCAGTTTGCTTCCTACCTACCTGCCTTGGCTTAAAGTTGATACACACCCCGAAGCATGAGATTGTATTTCCCTAATTTAATGTTAACCTACCTAATATTTGATTATCAGTTTTCAAAACCTCAGGGGAAATTGTGGCTCGCAGAACTCTCACTGCAAACAGTGGACTTGGTTCAGCAAATATTAGGCACCGCAGAAAGCAAATGGTGCTTGGGATTCTGTCAGGAGAACTGCAGCACACTGAGCTGGAGTGGTTTGCAGGGTTATTACCCAGACTTTCTCTGCTAGATGCTCTGGCCCTCCTGCTGCATTGAATGTGTGCTGGTGTGCCAGCTGCACCTCTTCACTAACTGCTTTCTCAGCCCAAACCTCATTAACAAAACCTTGGAGCTGTTACACTAGACTGTGATGTGAAGCCTTCTGCTGATTCCTCTCCCAGCCTTGTACCGTGTTGTGGGAGGAGGGTGGGAAACCCGAGGGTAACATCTCCCACCAACCCCCTGGAGCTTGCCTATAGGAACTCTTCAGCTCCTGTAACTCAGCACGCTTAACAAGGAAGATCCTAACCCAAACCCCTAATTCGAGATAATCCTTAGAGCTTGCAAGACACATTGAAACAAAAGACTGGGAAATTGTGACTACTGTATTGCCTGTATGGCACAGCCGTACAGGGAATGTCTGATTATGGATGTGTCCCAGATATAGCAAGACTGGAATAGGAACAGCAGTGAAATGTCACCCCCTGCTCACCCAAGAGAGAGCCAGTGCTTGCTCCACAAGTTCCATGGTTACAGCCCAGTTCTTGGGCCCCACACTGCCTGGCACACTTGCGCTGCCTGCACATGCAAGCTGCTGCCTCCTCATTGCTGTGTGCTTGCACAGTGCCCTGCTGGGTGGCTCTCAGAGGCAGCAGGGGCTCAGCAGTGCTCCTGCACTGCAAGTGGTAACAGGAGCACACTGCTGACAGAGCCTTGTCTGCATGAGCAGGACAGGTTTGGGGATATTTGCAGGAAAAGCTTTATAAGCGTGTTCCGATTTTTTAATAATGATTCCCATTTTTTCTCCAGTCCAGAAAATCTAGGGCTTACACAGGTCACTAAATAGAACTTCTGCCTTGTTAATTAACTGCTCTGGTTCCTTCTTTCTCTTACACACCTCCAGCCTCTGTTAATGGCACATGAGCACTGGCAATGTCATTGACAGAGATCCATTTGCAGTGTTTTGGGTGTTTTCTGTCAGTGGTCTAGGCTGGAGTTTTCTCCAGCTGGCTATCACACACAGGCTGTCTGCCAACTAGACTTGGATCACTTGAAAGCTGTATTGACTTTAATATAGACAAAAACTGTTGGTTATCATGTTTTCCATCAACTAGAGTCAGGTACCTTCTGAATTCCCCTTCTAGACATGAAAACAAATGTCGAGGCCCCGATCTGCTGGAGCTACAGGCATCATTCTGCCAAACCACCCTCTAGCACAGCTATGGTGGTTATGCTGTCTGTGGTGACTTCTTCTGATATGGACATTTTACCAGTGGTTTCCTTGACTCAGAACTAAGGAATTCTGCAATATGGGGAGTAAAATAGGTGACCTTGGAGAATGCAATACCTTTATTACTCTCTATTTTGTATTGCTCAAGTGTATCAGTCATGCTGCAGGAAGCACATGGAAGATATGCCCTTCCTTGGGAAACTTCTAAATTAATTGAAGAATAGAGCAAATAAATACAGTAAAAGGAAAAAGTGGAATGCAAGAGAAAGGATACAATCTAGGTAGACAGATTGATAAATATTTCATAACATAAGCATAAACTGGGATTTCTCCTGCTATCAACCGATGGAGATTTATAGATAAGATTAAAAAACAGAAGGAATATCTTCCTGGGTCAGATCAATGGTCCATTTAGCCCAGGATTCTGTTTCAGCGATGGGAATACATGATACTACTTAAAGAAAAGACACAAACTTGGACACTTTCTACAGTCTATATATAAAACCACAGGGTACCACAGTGCACATCCAGTCTGACCTACATGACACAAAACTACAGAGCCTCACTGAATTAATTTCTCTTTGAACTAGAAGAAGATGCCATGCACCACAGTGACACTCTGCTGCTTAACACCAGCTGTGGATTTACCTAGAGATCTTTGTAGCTTTGTTTTCTCTTCATTTAACGTGTTTGAAATGTTAATATGCTTCCTTTTTCTTTTAATAAGTTATCATAACCAGCATCAGCACTTTTTTTTCTGCTAGGTTTCACAACCCAGCAATAGAAACAGAGCTACCATAAAACTCAAACTGGGAGAGGGGAGAGCACAGATTCCTTATACCTGGAACATTTTCTGTTTACATCCCAAAGTCCATCATACTCCTAGTATCAAAAATAAAGTCACTCTTAGCTGTCAGTTTGCAGGAGGGATGTTTCACCCATGTTTCTGTATGCCCAGGTTTTATGTGGTTTATATTTAATTTTTTGGATTTTTGTATCTGTGGGATTTTTTGTTGTTATTGTTTGGTTTTGTGGGGGTTTTTTAATTGATGTTTTATGCCAACAGTTACCTAAATGTGGTGCTTTGCCAACAGAAGTAGATAACTTTACATCCTTTGGGAAGTTTTCTGCTCCTACTAACCCTACAGAGAAGGGCTATGCATTTCTTAAACAACTCTAGAATGGTGTGCCAGATCCTTCTTTGATGTAAACTGGCTTAACTCCTGTGAGGTAAATGAAGCCTGCTGAATAATGGCAGCTGAGGCACTTAAGACATATCAAATGAAGTGTTACACAGAAATGCACAGTGCACAGAAGCATTGCAATCCCCATACAAAAGGGTAATAAACATCTGAAAGGGTTTTCTGCAGAAATCTGTGATTATCTTGGGGAAATTCTTCACCCTGAAGTTTGCAGAACTTCTCTAAGTTTCCCCTCTTTTTTATTTCTTTTTTTTTTTTCTTTTTTACTCTGATACTCAGCATAGCCACTAGACAGAAGGAGGGCCATTCTGAAGAAACCCCTCATCAAACTGTAGAGCAAGTGAAAGGTAACATAATCTTTGCTCTCTCAGTGACTTTCCAAAATAGTTGCCTAGCATAAAAAACTCAGGGAATATTATATTGTCCCCAACAAAGTAAATCATCTGATGTGAGAAACTCTTACAATATTTCAGCTCTGTCATGATTTACTAGATGCAAACTCAAAATATTTATAGTTTCCTTGATGGGTTTACATTTCTTTTCTTGATGCTGGGGGAAAAACTTCCTGTAAATAATATAATTTAAACTGCTGTTCAGCTATATCTGAACATCATTGCTTAGAATTTCCAATAGTCTTTGCACTTTTGCTTTTATTTACACTCTGACACAAGGGGATATATTTCCAAATTTATGCAGTACAGAAGGTTCATTGTTGTTATAATTCTACTTTGCAGATTTTCAACATTTACAGTAAAGATATCTATGTATTTATTTTAATTATGGAAGTGCTTCAGGGCCATGTGATGCATAAAGCTATTGTGCAATTACTCGTAAACAAAACTTCCAGGCTATGTAGAAACTACTTGCAAACTTTGAACAAATAATTAAATAACATCCAAATGAGATGGCAGCGCCCTTTCTTTGAGCCAGGCCCCAGTAGATGTGGGTAGAAGAGTCATCAGAGGAGAGCTGGGGAAAGGTGACCCCAAATGAGGCACACGTGCCCCAAGCTCTGAGAGCAGACTCCCTCCTCCCTCTGCCAAGGAGAGCATCTCAAAGCTGGGAGGAGCTTCAAGTGCCAGAATGTCCTCCTATGGCTCAGGCAACCCAGGCTGCCTTTCTTCTTTCTTTTCTAGATGGCTTAATTAGAAATGTGCATGTATAAGGAGGGGTTTTTGCTATTGTTGTCATTTTACAAGGCAGCAGCACTCATGTGAGGTCCCGCTATTAATTTTTCTGTTCATGGCATCCCTGTATTTTTGGTTGCTCAATCTGGAATCCTTCACCATTCAGATTTCAGCCTTCTATTCAAAATAAAATAGATGCTGGGGGCTTTGCCTCAGGGCTTACACAATCTCTGCTAACTGTGGAAAAGCTGCTATGAGTTCAAGGTTTGGATCTTTGCAGCCGTCTCCTTCAAGGGGAGGATGTACCAAATTATTAGCTCCTGCCTGTTGCAAGGCTGCAATGTATCATCAGGGTCACAGTGCCATGGTCCCTTGGAGCTCAGCATTACATGACGAGTCCTTGTGGAAACCCATTAATAAGCAGTAGGACCCTCTGCTTAGCTATGAGCCAGGCTGGCACTGGGTTTTAACTCAGTTTTTTCTCATGTGGTGGAGACATTCCAGTCACACAATTAATCTACAAAGAGAAAGGCTGTAGAAAGCCCTTGGGCTGTGAGCTCCAAATGAGAACACTGCAATCTGTTGTTCACTGGTGGGTCTGCACATAGGTGACATCCTAAGGCAGGACCCCACTGCATGTAGCGCTGTGACATGAGGATGAGAAGAAAACCATGAGAAAGGGTCCTTCAATCTTCCCTCTCCCTGGGCACGGGTGCGGGGCAGGCTCCAGACAGGTCCATAGCAACCTCGGGTGTCCTAAATGACAGCCAGCAGCCAGGGGGACAGGGAACCGCTGGCCACAGCCCCAGCACTGGTAGGAAAGTGGCTCCTATGCTGCCTCTTGGCTCTGGTGGTTTACCCAGGATTGGTGAAGGCAGGTTTCTCAGCAGAAACTGCTGGCAGTGCAGTGAGAAACAGCAATCCCGGCTGCTGGAACTGGTCCTGCTTTTAAACTGACTGTTATCTGTGGCCAAATGTCTTCTCTGTTGACCAGAGCACGATAAAATTTCTCTAATGAGAATATATTAATGTTAGCAAATTCCCATCTAGTCAGCCATGCTCAGAAATTGGCCATTAGCTTTTTATTTAGATTTCTTTTTTAAAAAATGAAAATGCAATACCCTGTCTAAAACTCTGGGCATGAACAAACAAGACATTTTAATAAGTGTGCTAATGTTCTTATTACAAGCCTCTTGGTGCACCAAAATGAAAGCCTCACAACTCAATTATTTCCATTCACTCCATCTGCACAGAAAGCCCAGAAAAATACAGGAGCTTAAGCACTTTTGGAAAATCAGCGATTTTGAGTACTGTCAGATCAGGGTTGGGGGAGTGAATCTCCAAAGACATTCCATAGATTATGCCCTCCACAGTCTGTCCCAGCTTTCTCTCTGAACCTCAGGCTGTTAGTTAAAGCAGCTCTGCCGATTTCATTTCCAATAGTGGCAGACAGAAGAAGAGGGGAAAGTCTCTGCGACATCCAATACTGAAGCAAGCCATAACTGTATGTGCACTTATTTGCTGTACGGATGAGTGCTCAGCCCAGAAACAAAATGGAAGGCAAAGCAAGAGCTGCGTCTCATGACAGCTTTATTGCTTTTCTCCCCTGGAGGCATTACAACACTTACTGTAGCATTTTTGGGAGACTTTGAAGTTCCTTTACTTCTAATTGCAGAACTCGTGTCATTTGGGGAATTTGAAAATAGTCTCTTTTCATCTTTTCCAACAGTCAAATGTTACATGTTAACGTTTTATTCTGCACATTATGAATTCAGAGATGCAGAAATGACTGGCATTTTGCTCCACAGCTTGCCATGATTTTCTCAGCTGAAAAATGCCTATTCGAACCCAGGAGACATCTATTAGAGAAGCATCCTTTGGAGTCAAACTCCTGCCTTGCTGTCCCCAGACCTGCTCCTCCAGACCTCTGCACCTGTGTGTGGTGCCCATACCAGGTGGTGGCAGGAACAGGCTGGAGGAAGATGCCTGGAGCTACCATCCCTGTGCAGGATTTGCTACTGAACAAAGCATGCACAGGGTCACGATAGCTGGCGCAGGATCCCTGGGGCAGGGATTGTGTCTTCTGCCGAGTTTGGGCCATAACAGAGCAAAACGTATCAGTAGAATGTAAATAATAAAAAGAATAATAAATTGCAAAATCAAGCCCTATAATGAAAAAATAAATAATCTAGATAGAATGTCTTCGAGTGTCTAAGCTTGATTTATTAGCAGTCCTGGCTGACCGTTATTATTATTAGGTGAGCAACTTGCAGTGATTTTTCACCTGATGCTCTGCAAATTAACTGTGCTACAGGATGAATGCAGGAGATTTGTGTTTATTGTTTTATGAAATTATACAGTAGGTAAAAATCACCTGGAACATCACCAGCGTCACTTTGCAGTTTTATGACCTGTAGTGGATCTGACACACAATAATACTGCAGCTCAACACAGATGAGCAACAGCATCGGTATCACCGGTCATCTGGGGGAATGAATAATAATGACAGGAGCAGAGCCAATGCTTATTTCAGGCTGACACAGAAATCCATTCACCTGCAGATTATTCTCATGTTTATTCCACGTGAAAGAGCAGAGGGAGGCTTTAGCTTTTCTGACACACTATATGTGAATGTTTTCCAGGCCAAAATTCTGTGCCAGGTATCCTAATGATGCACAATTTCCCTCCCATCCACCCCCATTGCAGTGACAGGTGAATCACTGGCTGTGTTTATTTGTCCTACTCAAACAGGATACAACTATGATCCTGGCAAAAAATAAATGCATTTGCATATGCAGAAGAAGCTGGTGGCAATTGGTATTCTGGTTCAGCTCTTATTGTAGTAAATGACATTACCGCAGAGCACAAATATTTCTTTTATGGCAGATTCTACTTACTGGTTTCCATTTCCTAGAGTCAATACAGAAATCAATCATGTCAAAAGGAAAATTCAATAAGAAAATCCTTTATGACATAAGCTTAATTGTAGATAACTTTTCTTTTGTAAAAATAGAAGAAATCCAAGCACCAGAGCCCTCATGTGTCTCTCTATACAATATGAAGCAGCTGTATTTATATATAAAATATTGTGAGTGAACTTTTATTATTCCTTACATTAAAAAACCCATAGGGGAAGGCCTGAAAACATTTGGTTCTTGACTAAATCACTGCATGATGTCATTTTAATCGTGCTGACAAAAAAGGAAAAGCATTTCAAATTAAGTATGATACAGCAATATTTTAAAGCCTTGATGTCCTTCCTGCAACACATTGATTCAGCCATTAAAGCCCACATACTGAAACCAGTCGAGAAAAATATTTGGAACTGAGCTGTCCCTGGTGTCCTCAGATCTATAGAAACTATATTTTCAGTCTCTTAATTATCTAGTTAACAAACTGAACTTGAGAATAATGTTTCATAGGAGTTTTGCTGGAACAAACTGCAAGTATTGGTGGCTTTTATGGAAGGAGGAATGAGAGGCTCACCTTGAGCTCTTATTATTTTTATATTTTTTTGTGTTTCTTGTGCATATGAACTCTTACTGGCATGAAGCAGAGCATCAGAATAGAGCCCAGTATGAAGTACATATTTTATATGATGCTAAAACAGTTTCTCTAGGAGAATTTATACCTCAAGAAAAATAAACAAAAAAAATGCAACACAATATGTGGTAAAAGAGTGGAATGGCAGATTTTGAGAGGTGAAAACAAAACCTTTACAACAGATCTAGATTCAAACGTGTGTGTTTTTTAGAAAGTTAGAGTCAACTTTGCTTTTGGAAATAAAGTTCAGATTTAATTTACTCTCAAGAACATCTACTACATGAATCCCTCTACACTTTTTTTGTAACTTCCCCCACCTTTTACCAGGGTTATAATGTTAATAACTCCCCCTACCATTCTCAAGGCAATAACCCAACACTAAATGGTTTCCTCCTCATAGCATATAGATAGCAGTGATGAAGTATGAACTTTTATGTCCACTCTTTTGCATCGTCCTTTCTAGGATTCCATGTGGGTTAGCTAGCTCAGTGCAGAGCACACTTTCCCTATTCACTGAAAACACAGTGCAAGATTTTAGTATCTTAATTTCAAAACTGCACATCTATCCTAGAAAAAGCACAGAATGAGCACTCTGCCTGCTGTGTGCAGATTTATGCTAGAGTTGGAAAGTTAGACTTGGTAGAACAAGGCTCTTACAATTGTAGCTTGTTCCCAGACCAGAGCTAAATTTTCCCCTCCAGCAAGCTCCGTCACTGATGCTCAGCTGTGCTATAACATCTGCCTCTTCCCTTCTCTACTTGCCCAGATTTGGGGCATGAGGTTCCCACCCCACCTCACCCCAAGGTGTTCAATCAGCACAGCCTTGGCTACGATGGTAGGAAAATATATCCCACATTTATTTAGCTACACCTTCTCATGAGAGCAGGAACAGAAAGAAAGCAAATGCGGTGGCCCTTTGTTATCTTCTCTACAAAGTTACTGTCAGTAAGGAACAGAGCAAAAATCAATGGTTTTCCTTAACAAAAATTGGAAGAACTCAATACCTAATTAATTTGTGCCTTTCAGTCCCTGTAACTGCTAACAATGCTGGATACAACATCGCCAGCATTCGTTACTGTGCTTTTTTTTCTACGTCTCTTGTCTCCTGCATCACACCACTCACACCATTTTTTTGATATTTCCTTTTTATGCTCAAGGCTTTCCCATCAGTACCTTTCCCATGAACCTCCAGAGATAATTCCCAGAGGACAAAACACCACCAAACTTTATGTCAACTGGTCATCATCATGACTTCATGCAAACTATGAAAATATCAGCGACATCTATGTCCAGATGCAGTTTAGCTGCTATTATCAGACAGAACCTTCCTAAATAAAGACATTATAACATACTGAAAAGCCAAACTTGATACCCCTCAGGTCAAAACATAAAAGTGTATCCTGCAGGGTATTATCACTAGTGCTTTTTTTCTCCCATTTCCATTTTGGTACTGTATTGATACACAATGTACTATTTAAAACTATTGCATTGCACCTAAATACACTGCATTTTCAGCACAAAAGTGCTGACAGTCACACAAGTTTAGTAATTCACCTAGTGAACCCCAGAGGGTAATCTGAGGGTCTATTGAAAACCCATCAACCTCATCAATATCACTCTAGGTGCTGCACTGTGAGCTGCTGAGCTACAACACTGCTTACAAGGCTCAATTAAAAACAAAATAATCACTTTTATTCCGATTTTGAAACACTACAATAAACATTTTATTCCTTGACATGGGTGGGGTGGGTTTTCTTTCCACTAAAATGAGTCAAGTAACTTCCTCTAAGAGGCTTTGATTGAGTGCAACTTAGTTTTTAATGCTTGAAGTGTACTGGATGGGTCACTTAATCAGTTCTTGTGATGAACTATGCTGGCTTGTGTTTGTAGATTATTAGAGAGGCGCTTGAAAAAAAGAATTTTGTACACATGCACATTGAAAGCAAGATGGAATTTTTGCATTTGCATGTTACTGAGTAGGACACTACCTTGACAATCAATTTAAAGGCTCAGAAGAAAGCTTGATCTCATCAAAATCCAATAAAGAATCTTCCCCCCTTCACCGCCCCCCAAAAAAAGGAGAACTTTGTCTGATGGATGAAGCAAATACTGCTCTTTAAAAAATTATAAACTATTAATTAAAAGAACAATAGTAAGGTCTAGAAGTAAATTCTTGGCTCAAGAACCTGACTGCTAACATTCACACAGCTCTGACAACACCCACTGAAGCAAGCTGGAATGTGAGCACAGTCCCGAGCGGTGCTACTAACACATGCCACATGCCTCTACTAAAGATAATGCACATGCAGAACACATCATCAATCTTCTTTTGAAGCCTCTTTGAGAACAAATATAAAGTGACATATAGTATTTAACTGGAACCACCGAATTAGCACTTTGAGACAGTTGGTTAAGTGGGAAAGGACTTGGTTATTAGCACTCTGGGCTACTCGCTGTCCAAGCTGCAACTGCTCTAGCACCATCTAGGATAACTCCAGGCAGTAGGGAGGGCTGGGATATAAGCCCTTCCTGCAGGCCATTCCAATGATTGGATACTGTTTCCACCCTGAATTACAATGAAAAGTCAAAATCCAGACTAAAATCAGAAGTGAGGAACTCTGCAAGTTTTCTTTCATTTAAATACGTCAAGGAACTTGGCTTTTGCATGGGGTGACAATTGAACTCTGCTCCTCCGAGTTGTTACAGAGCTTAGTTCAAATTGCAATTCTAAATCACGCAGTCCTGTTCCCCTGGATGTGTTGGTCTCTCTGGCTTGACTACATCTCCTGCACTGTGTTTTAGCCAGGGGTCATGGTGGGGAAAAGTAACAGAGCAGAGGGAACTGCAGCTGTTCAGTGCAGGGATTCACTGAATTTCCACTGGATGGATGAATTTGGTTGAAGTGTGTGATAGAATTGGGTAACTGCAATTCAACCTCTTTGATTTACAAAAACTGTTCAGGGTCCTGTTCACCAGTGGAGTGATAGGGCAAATCACCCTGCAGGAGACAGTTCATGCTTCTGAGCTCCTCTCAGGTCACACCACAACCAAAATAAATTCTGTGTGATGGTGTCTTACAGCAGCTCTCTTACTTCCTCCCTCCTGCTCTACATGTCCAATTCCCCTCTGCCCACAGGAGCACGCATCCCTCCATCTACATGTGATTCCTCCTTGGATGCTAGCACACTGCCTCTGCACCATTCAGTAGCTGAGCTATTCCTTACGGCTATGTCAGGAGAAGAAACATTGACTGTGGCTGTTTTGTCTGAGTCATAAGCCCTTAAAAATATCAATATATCTTCCACATTATTAAATATTTTTTTAAATGCTTTGAAAGAAAGAAAGGGAAAAAGAAGAAAAGAAAGATAAAAATCCAGTGAGATGCAGCAGTTTGGAAGCTGGCTGTATATGCTCACAGAAAACTACAGTGGAGCATAAAAAGCTCATTGTTGTCAATGCAGCAGCAGGAGGCTGAGCTGTGCAGCCCCAGCACTGATACAGTGACACCTGATGCACAGTTGGTCCCTTCCTAATTTGAACGATCAGACTTCAGAGAGCATGGAACAACTTCCCTTCACATCCACCCAAAATGTGCTGTTGTGGAAGCGGTGAGGGAGCCACGGTCGGTGGGGAGAAGGAAGCAGAAGGGAGAGCTTAGAGGTTGTCTATCCTGGACAACAGAGCTGTGGACAAGGCATGAAGAAGGGAGCAGGGGGAGGGAACGAGGGGGTGAGTGATATGGAGAGATGTCCAAAGCTCAAATGCCATAAGTAGCTCAAAAATTTTCAGACAGGTTCTTTTTCCCTTTTTTTTTTAGGATGAAAGAGATGAGCTGACATAAAAATATGTTTTGCAAAGAGCAGCACATTTCCCTTATTTCTAAATCACAGGAGTCCTTTTCATGCTATTACGGTGATAGGAATAAAGCCTTTTATAGCCAGTGGCACGATTTCTGCTACATCTTAACAGGGTTGTGGCTCTTTTGGCATAACTTTATTGATCTGGGCCTCATTCCGAGTAACATCGGCCTTACCTATTTCAGTCATGGAAGAAAAGTAATTTATTTCTCAATTACTGCTGTTGTATGAATACAGAACTAGAGTTCCACATAATTGCACAGGGCAGGCGTGTATGGCTGTGTCTGCTAGTAAATTAAACATGCCCAGGATTGTGCCTAGGCTACATGACATGTCACAGATTTATGTGAACTCTCTCAGTCTCCAAGATGTAGTGGCCACAAATTACCTGCTAGGAATAGCTTCTGGCCAACTCCCAAAACTTGGCTGGGAGTTGTTTGGGAGGACTGGATATGGGGCAAAAGCATATAAAGCAATGTCCTAACAATTCAAGAGTACAGCTTTCCATTGCTCAGGATCATCCCTCAGTAGTATTTTGCTAACGTAAACTTAGACTGTGATTAGTTGTCTTGGTCAATGAAGCAGGCTCCACCATTACTGAACCTCTGGACGTTTACACAGGCTTAAGTCTATTCAAAACAGGATAAGAATCTGTTCTATTGATCACACACTTCTGCTCATCCTTCACAGTATGGTTCTTATTGCTGGTGTTCTAAAATAAGGAGATAACTTACAGTTTATTTCATGTGTATATTAAACTAGCAATGGAAAGTAAAACCTTTCCATTTTATGAGTGTGTATAAAAATAAGCAAGCTCATGGGACCCCGTTGTACTGAGTGCTGTGCAAACACATACTGTGAGACAGTGGGTCTCCTGGAGATTACACAGAGCTCTCACTTCAAATTGGCACAGACCTTGAAGCAGCAGCATGAGGGATACATGCAAATAGAATTACTGACTTGAGGAAGAGCAAGCAACAAGCTAGCAGCAGAGAGATGGGACAAAGACAATGACTTGGGGGGTTACAGTGGGTGCCAAATGAAGGATAAGCCAATGAACTGCTGTCACTACAAACCCGGCACTGGGCTGCTTTAGGAGGAGGGTGACCAGCAGGGTGAAGAAAGCTCTTATCCCCCTCTGCCCCTCTACTCAGCACTGGTGAGGTTGCCCTGGCATGTTACATCCAGTCCTGGGCCTCCCAGCTTGAAAGGGATGAGGAGAAACTGGAGAGGGTCCTGCAGAGAGCTACCACGATGGGCAGGGGCCATGGGCATGAGCCCTTGTAAGGGGAGGCAAAGGGAGCTGGTAAAAAGTCTGATGAAGAGGGTAAGCAGCAATGTGGTAAGAGTCTACGTGTACTTAAAGAGAAGTTGTAAAGATGTCTGACCCAAACTACTCTCATTGCCAGACACAGGTTGTGGCTGGGAGGGTCTGATTGGGAGAATTTAGGGAAAAAAAACCTTCTTCACTAGGAGAGTAGTCCAGGAGAGGAACAGGCTATCAGGAGAGGCTTCTGAATCTCTGTCCCTGGATGTTTGCAAGGCTCTGCTAGACAAAGTAGCAGCTGGTCTGATCTAGTGCTAGCAGCTGTCTGGCTTTGAGTAGAAGTGAACTGGATGGACTTGGTGGTCTGCAGACATCACTGCTGTTTCCCCGAGGGAAAACCCACGTGCACTGGTGCTGGGCATGAGCTTCCTCCAGAAAATAATCATGTCAGCCTACTGTACTCCAGTTCAGTGTATGATATTTTTGATAAGCAAGGGTCACTCTCTTTGTAATTACTTTCTCTCCTTCATTTTATACTCTGCTCTGGCAGACCAGCAGTGGTATTTACATTTTGGAGAAGTGTATTCTGGTTATTAGCAGAGATAATTTCTTTCATGTTCTGGGAAATTTACGTTATCTGCAGTCTACATACTGAAGGTCATCATGTATTTCACCTATTAATTCTTTCTAATAAGTGGTATGCAACTGAAGTTTCCATCTTTGAGCTTTTTTTACACTTTGATTATGAAATGTGAATACGACCTCAAGGAGACCCAGATTTTGCCTATGTGAACAGAAAATACTTGAATCTGCTGACAAATATATGCCAGTACTTTATGAGAACTTGGTATGCACCGATGGTAGGATATATCTGACAAGATTAATCAGGGACCAGCTCATGAAGATGTTAGCCAGATTGCACAAGTATGAGTGAAAACCACTCGAACCTAAATTAACTTAATAGAAATACTGTTGCTAGCACAGCACATGTACTAAAGATAAAATACAGCCACTGGTCAAAGTGGGAAACACAGCTAAGAATTTAGTCCATTAACTATGCATCTTCCAGCCTGGTTGCAGAGTGTGACAGACAAGAGTGGCTTGTATCTTTGAAGCAATGGTGTGACAGCATGGTTCACTACCAGAATGACACCAAGCTGTGTGGTGCAGTCAGCACGCTGGAGGGAAGGGAGGGCATCCAGAGGGACCTTGACAAGCTTGAGAGGTGGGCCCATACAAACTGCATGAAGTTCAACAAGGCCAAGTGCAAGGTCTTGCACGTGGGTTGGGGCAATACCATGCACAAATACAGGCTGGGTGGAGAATGGATAGAGAACAGCCCTGAGGAGAAGGACTTGGGGGTGTTGGTTGATGAGAGAAGCTCAACATGGGGCTGCAATGTACGCTTGCAGTCTGGAAAGCCAACAGTATCCTGGGCTGCATCAAAAGAAACATGACCAGCAGGTCAAGGGAGATGATTCTCCCCCTCTACGTTGCTCTCATGAGACCCCACCTGGAATACTGTGCCCAGTTCTGGAGTCCCTAACATAAGAAGGACATGGAGCTGTTGGAGTGAGTCCAGAAGAGGGCCATGAAGATGATTAGGAAACTGGGGCACCTCTCCTATGAAGACAGGCTGAGACAGTTTGGGTTGTTCAGCCTGGAGAAGCAAAGGCTCCAGGGAGACCTCACAGCAGCCTTCTAGTACCTGAAGGGGCCTATGGGAAGTTGGAGAGGGACTTTTTATGAGGGCATGGAATAACAGAACAAGGGAGAATGATTTCAAACTGAAGGAAGGTAGATTTAGACTGGATATTAGGAAGAAGTTTTTTCCTGTGAGGGTGGTGAGACACTGGCACAGGGTGCCCAGGGAGGCTGTGGATGCTCTCTGCCTGGCAGTGTTCAAGGCCAGGTTGGATGGGGCTTGGAGCAACCTGGTCTGGTGGGAGGTGTCCCTGCCTATGGCAGGGGGCGTGGAACTGGATGATCTTTAAGGTCCCTTCCAACTCAAACCATGCTGTGATTCTATGATTCTAAAACCACAGTCCTGTTTTGCAGAAGGCTTCTGCACCCAGTGTTGAGTACACAACTAAGCACGCAAAAGCTGCTTGGTGTTATCAAATTGGAAAGGCACACCATAAAACTCAACCCTCTTTCACACCCCCACTCAGTGCACCCCCCACTACAGTCCTGCAAACTCCTGGTCTGTGAACAACATTTTATTCTGCTCAGTATACCAGCCTTGCTAATATGGCCATTCTGGAAAATCTTACATGAGCTTATACTTTTGTTTTGGTAAATAATAATCTTGGTATTGTAAGGGTGCTGCTTCACTTGGTTTCCCCCAGAAGCAGGGGTTATGCATTCACATAAGTGTGTGCTCTGTGCCCATCTCCTCAGTACTTTCTCAAACCTCTGGTCTGTCAAATCAAGTTGAAATTGATCTCAAAGGTATTAAGCTCCTGCAAGTTTTACAAAAACAGGTGGCTGGAACAAAAAGGATCCTATTAGCATCCCCACAGAGTGGAAAGATGCAAGATAACTTCACCTTTTATTCAACATTGGAATTTAACAAGGCAGAAACATTAGGTTGAAAAATGGCTCCTTCCATTGAAGAGACATCATCAAGTGGCACCCATGCCTTATTAGATGCTGAGGAGCCTGACCATGAGATTTGACACCATGGGAAAATAGGCTCGTCTTTGTTCACTCAGTTTCTTATTAAAGGACACATTTCTTCCATTGGGTTGCTCTTTGTTTAACCTCTCCCTACACATTCAGAAAGTCTAATGCATGGAGCAGTGCAACAGCAGCTGTGCATCAAAAAGCTTTTGAAAAAAAATATCAACCAATTACCTAAAGCTCTAGATACATTTGGCTGTGGGGAGATGACTGTAAAGGTAAAAAGGCGGTCTCTGCAGAAACCATGCAGATGTGACATAAGGTCTGCCTGGGGACTGGGCTGAGCAGGCAATTTGTCAGAGCAGTGAAACACTCGTGGTAAGAGTGGTCATCTCTGCGTTGGGAAAAAGGCTTGTCCTGCTGTGACAGCCGGGGGCATTGGTGGACATAGGGCAGGTCCTCTCAGAAACCCATTCTCTCCTCACCCATGGTGGGACCAACAAGTCTCACTCCTGCTCCAGCTCTCCAAGCCATTGCTGTTCCCCACCCTCACCTCTTTGGAAGCAGCAGCTTAACCCTGACTTCCTCCCCAGCTCCCCCCGCACCTCACAGCAGCTGATCTTCCCCACACCTCCAAAAAACCTTGAGCTGGTCAGGACATGGTGCAAGGGAGACAAACCAGTTTCCATGGGAGGAGTCCAGCACACTGGGAACGCCAGGGGCTGTCTCTTCTCTTGACAAATGACACTAAAATGCTTTTTAGTAGTCCTAAAGTCATGTTAGTGCTGCAGCAGTATTAAACCACGAGACCTGATGCTACACCACTGACATCAAGCCATCTCCATTCAGTGCAGTGGCAAACCTTCCTCTGAAAGCATATACATGTAAGACCAATCATACTTTGCAACTTTCGACTGTAAATACATAACCTCCGTGGACATTTCCTACACCTGTCGTAATATTAAGGCCTGAGTAGCTGAAACTATTATTTGCCTTTATTGCTAGACTGTTTCAAGCTTCATGGTCTGATATTTGTGCAAAAGTTCAGCAGAGTTATTACAGAAGGTTGTCTGTTAGCTGAAGAAATCATTCTGATCTGACTTCAAAAGTCCATTCTTATCCTAAAGATGTTACTGGCCCTCCTAGCACTCCAATTTTATGCACCAGTACCTTCAGCAGAATCAGTCACCTCTCTGAAACTGGAACAAACTATGCAAGTAAACCCCACCTGAGAACTATGCAGTAACGTGGCCTTGGGGAACAACTGCAGAGAGGAACCAGCCAGGCTTCATCCAGTATGAGCAGTCTGCAGAACAGAAGCCTCCTCCTCGAAGAGGCAGGATAAAAGAAGGTCCCTCAAAGCCTTTGCTTCTCCTCTGCCTGCCCAGGTGTGCACAGAAAAGCTTTCCCTTACGGCAAGAGGAGCTTTCTCCTGCTGAACACAAGCAGTTAGTGGATGAAGCCAAGGAGAGGAGCCCAACAGACTCCAGCTGTAAGGAATGGCCACAGAAGACACACAAGCACTAATGGAGCTTCCCATGGGCCCACCAAGCCCTCTGCCTCAGCACCCCTCACCCTCCCTGCACCAGGACTGCATAAGGTGCTCAGACACGTAACCTCATATCACCTCTGACTGAGAGCTGGACTTGCAGATGGATTCATTTCTATACAAAGAAGAACATGCTTGATGCAGAAAAGCAAGTTTTCTTTGAGAGGAGAGGACTTTCTGGCTAGAAGTCAAACCAGTTACATTTTTACTTCATCAGTGCAGTATTTTGGGATGAGGAGGACAGAGGGAGGGTGCTAGTGTGAGGGAAGGGACTGCTTCACCAGCAGTGTATTTGGAATATAATCCTTCATTTCGAACTCCAGGAACAGAGACATGTTTTAAATATAGAAAGACTGATTGTCTTTCCTAATTATGGTATGCACCAGAATCACTACAGTGTTAAAATTCAATTTATGAAGTGTGAAAAACTGATAGAATTAGGCAATCTGTTTTCCTCTGAGCCTTGCCTTTATGCTTAGCTGCATATGAGATACACACAAGGTATACATTATCAAATAATGCTTGTAAGACTGGTTGTTATCGACAGCTAATAACACACTTATTTAATGATCCTGAGCAAACTCTGAGTGTGCTAATGTTACATCAAATCAGTCATTAAATGCTGTAATGACCACTTTTGTGGAGCTTACTGGTACCGTACTAAAACCCATATTTAATAGTTTAACAGTTTTATTTTTTACAGGAAAAAGCTTCTGCTGTCTACTTGCTGCAGAAGAGCAATTGAGATTTAGTTTCCTTTCCTGTATGAAATACAGGCTTTTACTTTTCTCCAAAAAGTTATAATCTACAATATAAAATTTCCTATCAATTCATTTGCATCTGCATACAGACAGGATATGGGTAGGCACTTAGTAGCTCATGATTAACATTCATGCAGCTACAGATTCTCATTTACTAATAAAAAGAGAGGAAAAGAAAAATATATCCCCTGTTGTAACTTAAGTGAAGGCAAATTTTACTATTAATTTAATAACACAGCTTATTCATTCACACACAGAGAGAATTACAGAACGTGTGATGGCTGAGAGCTGTGAAGACGTTTACATTCATCTTCACGAGTGAGCAAAGTGATAACTCATAACTGGTACAGCCAGGAGTGAGTTATTAGATCACTCCTCACACATAAAAGGTTAGAGCAGATTGCAGCCATCAGATCTTTTAATTTCTCTGCCTATGTTCAACAGTGAATATGAAAAGATAGACTATTTTTGTGCTTTTTGCTCCAGCAAACCGCTCTGCAACTTTGCCATGATCGCCCTTGGTTCTCCCTCTATTTTCCACCCAAGTTGTGCTGACTTTAACACTCAGCGTTCAGTCTTTTACATCTCAGCATCTGTATGAACTAGTTACTCAACTGAGTAGAAGATCAACAGCTGTTTTTTTCAGAGATGGATTAATAGCTTGATTTTTAGTGGCATGGAAGAAGACACATCTGGGGAAACTTCTTATTGGCTTAAGCTTGTTGTTCAGGGAAAGGCTAATTTACAAGTGCATTTAGCCTGACCCTTTAGTGTGACCTTTTTATTCCAACTGCCTGATGGCTCTTGAGTAAAGGCAGCAACAAAGCTCATTTTATGACACAGCACAGTGGCTGTGAGCACGCACTGAGGTAGGACCAAACAGCCTGGCAGCGTACAGATTTGCAGCATCTGTATTAAACTGCTAAACTCATTTGTTGCTCTGCCTGAAGTCATGGGTTTGATTATAGATGTCTGAAGATAACATCAGTTTGCAGTAGTTGCTATTATGTCTGGCTTGCATGGGCTGACCAAAGGGGAAAGCAAAATCAGCTGCAGCTGAAGCTAAAGAAACATTTTTTGTAGGCATTGCAAAGAACTCCACTGAGCTGTCCTGGAGCTCAAGCACTGACAGTGAATCAACACACTCATAAATGCATTGCACAATCAAGAAATCATCTAGCTTTCACAGTTCTTGTTACTTTGTATTAAATCAGGTACTTCTTTATAATATTTTTAAATTACAGAATCTATTACTGCAGGATGCGCAACGCTACCTGTCAGTGCAGCCCTGTTACCTGCAGGTGTTCTATTTATGGTACTGATTAATAAAACCCAGGTGAAACTTATCTCAACTGGAGTGTATATACAGAACACAAGGGTTACTTTCTTGTATCATTAAGTTTGATTAATATAAGGAAGATTTTCCAGGGTTTAAAGAAGGGGACTAAGCACATGGACTCCTGATTTGCATCTAATGACAATTAACGTCGTCGGATTGATTGCAGCTACATTGATTTCTGCTGGTGGACTTTCTAAACCACAGAATGTAATCCTCCAACTTGTCAGGACTCATACTGACTATCCTGAGCAGCAGTGAGACAAATTTGGGTGAATCTGTTCTTTATTAAAAGAAACAATCTGCTATTGAAACATTTCTTTGTTTATGACAAATCACTTTTGGTTTCTGCTTGGGAAAACAGGGCAACACTTTACAGTAAAGCTTTCCTGAAAAAAATAAAAGTAGTACATACTGTAAATTAAAAAACAGTGGTAGAAGCACATTTCACCTTTCTGCAAGTGATGTATGTGTATGCATTTCCCATCAAGGGCTTTCAGTCATAAAGCTAAAAATACAGGCCGAGAGAGAGAGAACAGATGAGATTAAAAACTAAACCCAAACACACTGTAAAATGTGATTAGGAGAACAAGGCAGGGTTGACAAGGTTTATTGACTATCAGCCTTCCTGCAACAATACTTCAGCTCCAGAGACTTTTGTCAAAATTTCTTATAAAAAGGTGGGGGAGGGAGTCTCATTTTCAGAAATTGCCAACATGCACAACTTCAACAGGAGCTGTAGGCCCACAGAAAATGAAGTTCATGGTCTAATAGGTTCCAGTTGCCTCTGTTCCTGTCTGCAGGTTATGCTGTAGAATTACAGCATTCGTGCATAGCAGGGACAATGCTCAGAGGAATTGACAGTGGACAACAAAAGCTGTCCAAGTTTAGAGACCCACATGGGTTTCTGTAAAGCACCAGATTATCAGCTATTCACAGTGAAAAATGGAAGGAGAGAGGAAATCTCATCTCCAGGATTTGGCATGAGTCAGTAAGAAATCTGAAGTTGGAATACAAAGACCTAACAGTGAATTAATTTTTAGCAACCATATTACACATAATCATTCTGAGTATATTTTCACACAGGACCAAAGCAACCTACTTGTTCTACTGTGCACTTCTATAATGCTCCATATTGGACCTAAACCCTGTAGTTCTCTTGCAGAGATTTAAAATAAATTTGTTTCAGAAATCTGTGGGAGGATTTACTGCATTAGTTTTTCCACCATGATGTTCTGCACAGTGGCCTATCCATTTGAGACTGGTGTTTGGGATAAAAAGCTTAACCCACAGCAGAAAGAAATTACAAAAATTCTACCCCAGGAAAAATATAAAAGAGCCTAAGAAATGCAAGACAACCTGATGCTACCTTTGGTTTTGGGAGGGGATTGGTCAGACCTTACCTTTTGAAAACCAACCAGTAACTTGGTGGCTAACAAATACAGTTAGGAGCCAGAACAAATCATTGTTCTCTCTGGTTCAGGCCAGAAGTTTGATCTGAAGACACTGACCTCCAAAATGAATGCTCAAATCATTGGATGATGATGCTTAGTCCTCTGCTCCAGGGGCCTACAACTGAACTTCTCACGGGAGAGCAACCCCAATTTCTACTGCACAGAAGCCTCACATCTTGCCTTTCCACACCCCTCATGTACAGCCTAAGCTGGGTGATGACCCAGTCTCTGCTTCACTGAGCATTTCAGTAATACAAAACAAAGGAACTTTGACAGTGACAAGCAAGAGCTCTTCACTGCTCAGCAGTCAATAACCTGATTGCTAGCAGCATCAGTGAGTGATGGATCACCTAAGAGAGAGTACATTTTTCCTCTCCCACCTTAGAAATAGAAATAATAGCTTCTTTTCCTGGTAAATATGGTATTCAGGGTATTAGGACAAACACAGTCAAGTTGGGAAGATGCTTAGGAAGGTGGCTAGGCACACAAGATGACTTTTGAAGTAGTACTGTCGCCAAGATGCAGTTATAAAGCAGTATGCTGGCCAAGACCTAGCCAAAAATCTGTGGTGGTAGTTGCATTGTGCATAAACAAACCTGCTGATCAGTTAACAGAGAATCAAGGAAGAATTGCTGTAGTAAGACTCCAGGGTCACAGAACATAAAATCTCATGTCCAAATTATCCTTTTTTTTAAAGGCCATATTTACCAATATTTCTAAATGATAGAAATAATACCTTGTAGACATCATCCAGGCGTCTAAAGTCAGACTAGAGCCCCAGTTTTCCTCTATAGCAATTTTCTGACAATGTAAAACCAATTGCTTCAATAATATTGCTCCTGGTTTACCCTCATGCAAAGATGATCAGGGCTCTAAAAGAAGAAATTATCATATTATCATAATTGTCAAGAAGAAAACGAGAAAGCAGTTGGGAATTTTCCAATGAGACAAGTTGTCAATCTTTGAAACAGAAATATCTCTCAGAAATACCATTTAATGAGCTGCCAATGAGCCACAGAAAGGGTTTCTGTCAGAAATCTGCCTGATTTTTTGCCAACTCAACTGAACAGCTGCTGGGAGGCCTGGATTTCTTGAGTTTGCAAATGTAGGATGGTCCTTCTGTGCAGCATCATAAATGTGTGGCCATTGGGCTTTCTGCACAGAGCCTTGAAAGTTCTGAGACCACCTTCTGCAGCTGTGTCGCTGCTCATTTTTTCTGCAAAAGATGGGAAACTGGAACCCTAGGATACCTTGTTATTGAAGCAGAAGAAAAGATCCTACTAGCTCTGACTGCCAGATTTTTAAATCTTGACATTTTCTTAAGGAAGAGTACTTTCTGCTCCCCACCACAATGACAGTTTAAAGTTTAAAAACAGCAAGTTTTCACTTCTTGCTCCATAAACAAAACCATTTGTCCCCTCCTTGCCGCATTTTCCTTTGATTTCTGCCAACCTCAAGAAAACGGATCAACAATGCCAGGTTCAAACACCTGAGTACTCCACTCAGTGTACAGTACATAAATGTGCCTCCCTTGTGGAGCCATGTGCCTATTATTCATAGATATATGCATTAAAATCTATATCTACATATGTGTGTCTATGCTTATAGTATGTATCTGAGTATGTACATGTGTATATATCTCCAAACACTATGCACATATACCTGCCAGTGTCTTGTATATACTTCTATTTGTAAGTCTTTGATTGAAATTTAGCTTACTGTTGGATTTAGAGGCAGTAAACAAAGGAACAATGCAATCTAAGGTAGCACTATTCTTCTGTCATCACAGTCTTAATATTGAAAGAGGAATGCAATTTTCAGAGAGGAGACTTTAAGTAACCAATTGGTGGGTAGATCTGGGGTCTAATCATCCACCAGATATAAGACTGGCAGAGATAAAGCTGTTTCTCCCATATATTTCAGATTCCTACCCAGCCTGAGGCTTTGTATTCCACACATTTCACATGCCTACACATGGGGGTTCCTGTATTCAATGGGTCCTTTCTCCTCCAGAGAGTTCATTTACAAAAACTCTTGGCTGAGGCTGTTGCTAAATGAACCAGACAGCGCTGCAATGCAGGAGTTAATTTTCTCATTTATGGCTGTAGCCCATCATTCAGGGATTTAAATGCAGCTGTTGAATAGCTGTGATGTGCTATTTAATTTCTGAAGTAGGTGCATATCTGTGTTAGGTAAATTGATCCCTTTATCACCTAATTTGCAGTACCTCAATGAGATATTTTGAGGCTTAATTGATAAGTGCTTGAAAATACATTCATGTCCTTTGAAAGGATAGAGTGGGTGATAATATATGATCACCATGAGTATTTACTGGGACTCAAAATGACAACTTGGGTTGTGTTGATGCTCAGCTGTAATTCATGTGTGACCTCTGCAAGGTCTCCACTGAGAGAGATCCCAGGACAGTCTCTCGTTGAGGTTGCACCATAAGTAAGAGCCACAATAACTGAGATGCAGCTTCATAGCAGTGACACGAGTGCAGCAAAGTGCAGCCATTGAGAACAACACCCCAAAGCAGCATATTTAAAGCTATTAAACAGCATGGGGCCCAAGAATAGATGATCACCCCAAGGAGCTTCAGTAACTACAGCAACGACATTCCCAAATGCACAGACTCTTAGGCAAAAACACGACTGAGAAGGCTGACATTCAAAACCTTCCATGAGCAGCACCAGAGCTGCAAAGAGCAGCACGAGATCTGCATGAGTCACCAAATGAGCAGAGCAAAGTTGCCCAGCCCCCATGTCAAGAGCAGCGGAGGAGTCCAAGAGAATTACAGGTGAGAGATTATCAGGGCTTTCCAGCAGGGAGCAGACCGCTGGGGAAGCGGTTTTGGGGCTGGGAAAGGTTTCCAAAGCTCTCTCTGAAATGGATTGAAACGGGCATTCCCACTGAGGTGTGACTGCAGCCAAAGTGCAATTTTCCAGGATCTTGGACAGAAATAGTAAATTAGACTTCATGTTACATTCTAAAGACCTTTCAGGGGTGGGGGGTTTGCTGTTCCTCCAACCTGAAGTGATAGTGCTGTGTAAGAAGAGATGGGGAATCTCCCTAACGTGCAAGAGCATTACATTAAAGTAATGCAAAGTGGAAAAGTGAAATGCAGCAAACAGCTTTAGTATGCCAGAAATAAGATCACCAGCTGCTGGCCCAGGGGGGGATTTTCCTTGTCTGATTTGGATGAGCAGAGTTCTGCAGGGGAAAACAGCAGGCAATCCTGCAGTGAAAGATCATCTCAAAGTCCCTGCTCACAGCTGAGCTGAAATAAGGGGTCACAAGCAAACTTTACTTCATTGTGCAACTTCTTGATTCAAGTGCATGGCCAAGTGAGCTCAATTTGGGTGATGGCTGGTGGCTTTCTAACACACTAGCTTTCTTCTTGTGTACTTCGTTATATGAAGATGAAAAGAGAGTAATGCAAGAAGTCTTTGATACCTGAAAAACCTGTCTAAGCATACTAGTTAGGATAATAATAAGGTGTCTTTTCTTTCCACAGCCTTACTCATGAAAGTCCCAGCATACAGACTAGAAAAAGGCATCATCCAAGCCCTTCTTGAGCTCAGGCAGGGTTGGTGCTGTGACCACTGCCCTGGGGAGCTGTGCCAGTGCTCAACCACCCCCTGGGTGAAAAACCTTTTCCTGACATCCAACCTAAACCTCCCCTGATTCAGCTCCTGCTGTCACCCCGAGTCCTGTCACTGATCACAGGAGTGCAGAGATCAGTACCCACCCTACATCCCCACTGACCCACATCACCCAGCACCGCATCCAGACACCTCTTGAACACCTCCAGGGACGGGGACTCCACCACCTCCCTGGGCAACCCATTCCAACATCCAGTCACCCTCACAGGGAAGAAATTTTCCATCATGTCCAACCTGAATCTCCCCTGCTGCAATTTAAAGCCGTTTCCTCTCATCCTTTCACTATGGGCACAGCAGAAGAGACCAACCTCTAATCATGAGAGTCATATTCAGGTTCCATGCCCCCTGAATAAGTGATATTTTCCATGTTATGCTCCATATAGACTTTTTCTACTGGATCTTGTAATGCAACAAAGTGCTTAGGTAGAAGAAAAACTGAACAATGTATTTGGATAGGTGGTCTGGCCTGGGACCCTGGTTCTCATGGCTACATTTATGCTTGTAAACCAACTGGGCCAAGGTCACTGTCTGTTACTGAGACCAACAGCACATAAGGGCATACAAGCACGCTGTTAAACTCTCTTATCCTTCAAAACAGGACAGCCACACACTGACTGCCTGCTAGGGGTGGTGTCTGCCCCTTGTAATTGTTCGGGAAAAGGGCTAATTGCTCAGGCCAAAGTCATGCCAAGAAATATTTTTACAATTTTATGATACAGACAGTAGCGTTTTAGTGTCTCGAAACATTCCTGGCAGCTGCTTAATTTATTAGCAGAGGACCATATGTAGCCCCGGATTACAATTCCTTTAAGACAGCATCCCACATTATGCAGTTTAAAGCTGAAGGGGTATATTGTTTAGATTTTCCCTGAGAAACAATTGAAAAATGTTGAAGTAATGGATATTTTCTCATAGAGAACACTGATTCTGCAGATGCTGCACTTTGAAAATAATGAATGAGCAGCTCGTACTTAACGAGATCCAAATTTTAATTGAACAATGAATTCTTTAGGCATTTTTCTATGTCTGCTTTGGTACAGTTTTGGGGTTTTTTAATGTTTCATAAATAATCATTCTCAACACTCTGTGAGCACAGAGTAGTATTTCATAAGTGGGAGAATGAGATTCAACAAGATCAAAGAGGCGTGCGATATTGTGCAGGCTAACTCCTACTTAGCCAGATAGCAGCTCTTTTACTGATGAGGTTCCAGGACCAAAATTTAAAACAACACCAGCTCAGGAAAATGAGAAGCATATGAAGAGAGACAAATATGTCCGGTGACTTGCCAATTATCATGCTGGGACTCTGGGTGGAAGTGGGACTACATTAAAATCTCTAGGTGCCCTTCAGCTTCCTTAATCACAAGACTGTCTCACCTTCCTTTGGCCCCCCATTTCATTCAGCTCATATCTCTGGTTTTCCCACAACAAACGAGCAAGGATGCTGGGAGAAAAGAGGCAATTCCACTATGAAGTTCCATCTTATTTCCAGGGCACACTGCAGCCTGCATGCAAGCGGAACAGAAGCCCTATGGAAACCCCACTTGGTGATGATGTTGTGAGAGGATATCACTACACATAGCAGTTAATTCACAAGATTAAATATAATTGAGGGTAACATAAATCTTGGTACCTCCTCTTTTTTGAGTGAGTGACTTTGCAACACTAACATTCCTTTAGCATAATTTGATGCTTGTGAAATCAGTTGCACTGGGGTGTGACTCTGTAAGAATTATTTGGTGTACCAGTTCAGATTTCTTCTGCTAAGGTAATGTGATAACTTATGAATGAACTACGTAGCAAAAGGTTCTAAAACAAAGTATATAAAATATAAATATATAAAACAATATATAAAAAGAGTAAGAGTAAAGTAAGGGAAACAAGATTATTAAGTTGGGATATTGTCTGAACACACAGTGGAGCAGAGAGCTAAGGATTCTAAGATTACTGGAGCAGGGATATCTCAACTAGATTTCTGATGTAACGACAGTCAGGTTTGAACTCTGAAGAGCAGAGCTGATCATATAGCCCAAATATCACTGACTTCCTATGAAGGTTCTGAATCTTCATCACAGCCTTTACCAGAACATAATGGTTGTTTCTTCTCTATTGTAAGTTGGTTGTAGCAATCAGAAAGATGCATTTAGCACTTAGTAAGAATTTTTCAGATTTGAAAGATATATGAAGGTTGCTGAAATATCACTGGGGATTTTTGCAGGCTTTTAAAAGTTTTATTTCTCTAAAACTTGAAAGGGAAAAATCTGATGTGAATGACTTTGCCTGCTGCTAGTGCATGGCAGAGCTCTGAACGCTCCAAGTATTTTCAGAACCCAGTAAATACAGATTGAGTAACCAAGATTGGTTTTGTCAGTACAATTTTCTTGTCTGCTTATTTTTTTTTTCCTTGGCAGAACCAAAATGAAAGGTGACCTGGATTTGGATGCTATTTTTTTCTCCACACTCCCTATGTTCGGTAAAGAGGCTCAAAGCTGGTGATAGTTCCAAGCAGGAACTCTTTGTCCATAAGTGATCTACCTCAACTGCACACCATCTGTAGCCATCTAGCAGTGATCTAATTTACATACTGGGAATACGGAGAGAGAAGAAACCCTCCTTGAAGACTTATCACCATCTATAGTCCTAAAAGGGGGACCCTGACCATGAAGGAACTCTTTCAAAGACAGGGAAAGCCTTATTGTATTTAACACACATACATACACATATACACGTGTATAAGCAATGTGATTTATATTTGCCATTCAGCTGTATCAGAAATACGTGCAACCACCTGGTTTCCCTCATTTTTATCCTTCCTGTTTCTTAGTTCTCTCCCTGCCATGCTTCAGTGAGAGCTTTTCAATCTCATTTCCTCTTCTCACTTTCTGTTCTACTTCTTGCTGCCCTGAGTAGGTTTAACTACCTTCCTGCTTCCCAAATTCTCATTATCTTTCTCTCTTCTTTCCACTACAATTCCTCTTCTTTATTCCAATATTTCCATCAGGGATCCCGAAACATCTCTCTCCATTCACAATACTCCAGGCTCTCCTCGCCCATCACCTTCCCCAGCCCATCATCCTTTATAGTCTCTTATCTATTCTCTGCTACTACTATACACAGCTGCTTGCTTATTTAAAATTGTAAATAGCTTCAATTCCTTGCTGTTACCAGTACTTCAAAAAAACCCAAACCCACCAACCCTTAATGCCTTCCCCCTCTGACCCCTCCTCCTGTCTTATCTTAGAGAAGAAATAAATAGCTTTAATAGTTTGTTTGTTTGTTGGATGAAGGTTTAGTGTTTTGCTTAGTTTGGTGTTTGGGGGTTTTTGAGGGGGTTGTGGGTTTGTATTTTGGTTTAAGATCTGGTTTAGCAGTTAGCATGTGAGGGTCACTCTGTGTTTCTCGAGGGAAAGGGATACTGAATAAGCGTTTTGTAGAAATGCTGTGTGTTCATCTCTGACAGGAGCCAGCTCTGCTTGGCATTCTCCTTCCTGGGAGCAGGAATGTGTGCAGCCACCATGGGGAAAGCTCTGCCACTACACAAGTCTCTTCTTATCTGCTTTATGATTTAGCACGAAAGAGGGAGCTGGGGGAAGGAGGTATCTCTGTGATGACCAGAGCAGCCCCATGGGTTTCCTCGGCTGCTGGCAGTGAGTGCAGAGGATGTGGAGAGCTGAGGCAGAGCAGTGGGCTGGTGTGACCACCACAGCCAGGGGCTACCAGCTTCACACGGGTAAGCCTAACCAGACTGAGGGCTTCATTGTTCAGTGGACCCTGAGCATTGCTCAACCTGGCATTCTGGGTGACTGTTCATACCAATTCCACTTGCACTGGCATGAATATTTACTATAAAATTAATGAAGTTGCCCTACTAAAACTCCTTCCCCATTATTTAATAGGGTATTTCTTTCCTGATCATAATATTTGGTGACTGACATGTGCAGCTAAATACTCTTCAGTTCTGTTTGGCCTCCTGTATTTGCAGTACTGCAGTTCACCAAAATGTACTTTATTCCTCATGTTAGGGGACAGAATGAAGAGGCAGGACTGATTAATTTTTACAGGGACCTTATTAAATTTCAATACTTCAGCCAAGCCTTCTATCCCTTTTTCCTTCTCTGGCGGGATAATCTGAGGCTATTTCTCATCACATGCAAATCCCACCAACTCTCTGGAGATAACTCATGGAAAGCACAACAGCACCACTTTTGTGCCACTCCAAACCTTTTCCCAGAAGGGCTGAACATGTTTTTTGGCAGATTAGCACTAGTTGTTGTGCAGTTTTGCAGTCTGTTGTCCTGTTCCTCTCCCTTGCCTTTTGGCAGGTTGTCAGATACCATTAAGATGATCTTAGTGATGTAGCATTGTACATTTAGTTTTGTTTATTCTTTGCTTAAGAATAAAGTCACAGCAAGACAAACTGTGCATGGAAGGGGCTGAAGAGCATTAGCCTTTTCTTTTCTATTCAATTAAATGATATTTTTGTGTGTGTGCCTGTGGTGTACCATGGCTGTATGTGCCAGCACCAAGACCCAGGGAATCCCAAGGTACCCCCTGATCCTCCTGAATCTTTGGCTGCTTGTGCTAGGAAAGCCCTAAGAAATCTGCTAACAAGCTAGAGATGGTGCAGTTTTAAGTAAACAAATCAATGTTCTGTGACATTGGTGTTACAGGAAAGTAACTCTACTTCTGTAGGACCTACTCTCTTCAGAAAGAGAAACAGATGAAACTTCCCATAGCATTAAGTATGCAATCTGACAGCAGTCAAGATGGCTAGGAATGCTTCAAATGAGACCTATAACTACTGGCTACTGTAATTAATTGTAGTAAATACATTTTCAACTTAACGAAATGATGTTTCTTTAATTTAAATAATTTGCCTAAGCATGTGATTGGAAATTTTACCATTTGAATTAATTTTTGACAAATAGAAGAGCTCAACAGTATTAAGATGAAATGAAAGCTTTCATTTTGAGGCAGTACATTCCTCTCACTCTTGTACATTACACCATTTAAAACACACTTGGAAGTTTTCTAATGGAACTTAAGTATGAAAAAAGC
This sequence comes from Aegotheles bennettii, assembly GCA_013398125.1. Classification (NCBI taxonomy): domain Eukaryota; kingdom Metazoa; phylum Chordata; class Aves; order Caprimulgiformes; family Aegothelidae; genus Aegotheles; species Aegotheles bennettii. The sequence goes on from VZRW01005207.1 coordinate 102,067, forward strand.
TTTTTAGAATATGAAACTGTTCAAAAAGTGTCAGAACAAAGTGATCTTCCACTTTCTTCCATACTTTTAAAGTAATCTTCACCCTATTGAACAACTGAAAAAAAACCCCCAGCTGATGTAGCTTCTTGAAAGGTTTTAACATCACAAAATGTGTATTATTTGGCCCTCAAACCCTGTAGTATGAACATATTTGCACAGGTCTGCCTCTTACTAGGTAGAAGACTTCAGTTCTCTCCTCGCTGTCTAATCCACATCTATATCCTGGGTAGAGGAGCTCAGGCTGTGCAAACTTTCTGTTTTGACTGCTAGTTAATTAGATACACATTTACAAACTTTTTACTTGTCACTGAATCTCAATGGCCCTCATTACACTCCAAGACCTTTATAACAGGCTCATTGTCGCCTCACATAGAGCACAACATCACCAGCTTCCCATCGGCCTTCAAGTTTATTGGCAAATGAAGTGACCCTTGCAATTAAACCATGACATTACAAACCAGTTTTGTCAAAGGGGATCTCTACCCTACTACTGTGCTCCCATGAAGGTCACAGGCTCTGTTGTGTGGGCAGCTTCAAACACGACCTGAATACAGCTAAAGGACAATCCTTTCTCCTGTGTAAAAAGCCTCAATCATATTCCCAAATCATGCTATAACCTTGAATAAAGAGGCTTTAGCATGGCTGAAGGCAGAATTTAGGTCCCTTCTACACTGTAGATATGGAGTCATGCTTTAATTGTATTGCAGGGATAAAGATATTGTAATTGGGTCTTCTGGAATATTTTTTTCTTTAGATATAGTTAAACAGAAGGTCTTAAATCTCTCAAGGACATGAGATGTCATTCTATCTTTTCCAGTACTGATATGAAACTAAAGAATTGTGAAAAATGAAGGGGGAGGCACAAGAATGACTTTCATAGAAGCATGTTGAGTTATACAAGTTGAAGCATTGACCCCAGCCTAGATGGTAAGGTCATTTCATCCTACCAAACAGAATCAAATGGATTTTGTAAAATAATTTTTCCTTAAGCCTTAAGATTAATGTTTGTTCTTTACCTTCAGACAACTACAGAAACAAACATTTATATATGTATATCCATACAAACCCAAAAGATTTAACTTAGGCTATGTCCTAGCACTGGTAGTTTGGATTTGTTAGAGAGGATTTGTCATCTTTGGACTCTGAGGAATCTGTTTTAACAAGGTTTTTTTTAAGATTTCCATAGTGTCTCCAGCTGGTCTCCCTGCTTCAGGCTCTTGCTCTCTAGCATAGTGGAATCTGTCTTACTTGACAGTTGTTCCTGGTGCTTCTGTAACTCAAAGGCCACCCAGGCCTTCTCCATGGTGTCCATCACCTCAGCTGAGAAATATACTCCAAGATCTTTATTTTTCTCTTGTACAAATGATAATGAAACAAAAATTAAATGACTGTCCATATGTCTATTTCAGAAGTCTTCACTCTTTCCTAAGAACACTCTTGCTGCTGCCTACCCAACAGAAAAAAAAATCCAGGGATCTATAAATCAAGTTAGGCTTCTGGCTAGTGAAGGGATTTGTCTCACCTAACCTTAGCCACCTAGTAACTAGACATTCAGCTTCATCTTGTTGTCAGGCCTCCCATTTTTGCCAGAGGATAGATATAGGCCCTTTCTGGAAATCCTTCATCTCGCCAAGACATTTATCATAAGGTGGGAAGAAATGCCTTTTAGAGATGCCTTTCTCTTGGAAGCAGCCACAGAGGGAGCTTGGATAAGTACCTTACACTAAATGCATTTTTTAAGGCACCTCAGCTAGGCAAGAGGAATCCTGCCCTCAGGTCTGTAACCAGGCCCTTACTCTAAAACAAGCTTCTCAGTCATATCTCCATTAAAAGCGAAGCCCCAGACAAGAGCCTTCTGCAAGGAGCTGGAGTCTTCATGCTGTTTATTTTGCATCAGGAGTGCCACTTCCACGGGGCTAAAAATACAAATGAACTTGCCAATCTCTTCCCCTCCACCAACACACCAGTGACCAAAAAGATAGGTCAGTTAAAAGAACAGTTAGAGCTTGAACATCAAGAGATAGGATCTTCAGAAATTCATGTTTTTAAAAAGTAATTTTTCTACACATAGATTTATCCAATCCTTCCCTTTTCTAAGTTATTTTGCCATAAGTGTAATGGACTGTCCTTTTTTCCTCTTTTCCATTTCACTTCCAATTTTTGTTTTCATGTTGCAGTCAAGCCAGAGCTATGTGAATCTCAGGGATCCTGAGGTGGCTTTTTGCTACTTCCTTCAGGCAGCAAAGTATCTGGCAACTCTGTTCAGCCCCAGACTGTGAGGGGTGCCCAATCTCCAGTTTGCCTAGAGTATAAACATGAATAAAACATACTGGAGCCAACGGTGTTGAATAAAACCAACTGAGTCATAATCAGCTCTCCTGTGCATTCCCACAGCAGGACTAGAAATGGGAAAAGCATGATGGGGACAAAGGATACGTGTGACTGGCAGCAATGATACCACCTGTAGTTGCATGAAGAGACACATGCTATTGTGTGATTTTTCTCCCCCCATCCTCAAACTACTTAAGCTCCAAAGTGTCTGGCAGAAGTTTCCTATATTGTCTCCAGACTACAAAGTTGTCACATACATTTCCTGAGAACACTGTAGGAATATTCCTGGCAAGAAATCCAAAGAGTCCTGGCTGTGCCAGCAGTGCAGATACCAACATCATTACACCTCAAGAGCCAAAAGACAATCCATTCACCCGGCAGTGACTGTATCTGTTTGCAAATTAATTTCCTTGAATGTTTTCCCATTACCCAAAGAAAACAAATTCACTGAGAAATGTGTGCTCTGTAGATAATCCAAACAAAGCATGTTCTACAGATGGGAGATGAGCTAACAAAATCTGAGATAATGCTGTCTCAGCTCAGTACTAGATTACTCATGTGCATCCCCTTCTTACAAATTACCACAGGAAACAATTACAAGATTGAGAAGTATGCCTCCTCTTTTTTTTCCACACTGTCCTTGGCAGATTCTGTAAAAAGGCTCTTTGGTTGGTATAAATCTGTGCATCTGCACCGAGGGCTTTATCCTAACTCGTACTCTGTGAGAAGCTGAGTATAAGTTTTTTAGTCAAGTCTTCATTGTAGAGCTACTTATAGAATTGTAAAACTCTTCAGAAGAGGATACCTACTCTAACCATCAAAGCACTAGATTGATTGTCAGGAAGGCTAACTTCCATCCCAACACAAACTTGGATGCATCACTTGATCTTCTTATTCCTCTATTTCCTTCCTGAGAAATGAAACTCATTTTACCTCTTAGTACTCGTTTCATTGATTTTTAAAGCCAAAAAAGGTTTGACAGAAGTCAAAGAATCTCTTTGCTGTCACAGAAGCAAGTCTGCATTTAAAACCCCCACATCAAATATTTGATAATCATCCAGTTCCAACCCCCCTGCCGTGGGCAGGGACACCTCCCACCAGACCAGGTTGGTCCAAGTCCCATCCAACCTGGCCTTGAACACTGCCAGGGAGGGACACCCACAGCTCCCCACAGCTCCTCTGGGCAACCTGTGCCAGTGTTCCACCAACATCAGAGGAAAGAACTTCTTCCTAATATCTAATATAGATCTACCCTTTTTCAGCTTGAAACCATTACCCCTCATTCTATCACTACATGCCCTTGTAAAAATATATTTCTGTTCTTTATTATATCATACAAGCATGTACATAAAGAATGAATAGATACTTCTTTTTTATAAATAAAAAGGTATCTTAGAGTAGGACTGGAGAGAAAAGTTCAGTTGGATATTTGCTCATGTGCCATCTACTTTACCTGATGAGAGAAAAGGTATGACAGCTCTGACTCAGTGCCTTTGTGACGAGACTACTATAGCATGACTTTCTGACTGGTAGTAAATACCACAAGCCACGATCTTATCAAGAATAAAAGCACAGGCATACAACATCAGACCAAGGGTGCACCCAGCCCACTGTGTTTGCCACACTGGGTGAAAGAAAAAGCTTGGTGTATAAACATAAGGAACCTATACATGCTACTCTCTGAAAAACGTTTTCAGCCTTCAACAGCTTGCAGATACAAATTACCTGAGAAAAACCTATCTTTATACATATGTAAAATTTCTCCTTCCATGACCTTATTCTCTTCATAAATCCATGCTGACTTTTAGCTACCATGATTACTGTGGCAAGTAATTGCCTAGCTAACTTCACACTTTGAGAAGAACCACTTTCTTCTGTTTGTTATGAACCAGACACTTGAGCTTTCATTTGATGCCCCTTAAGTCTTGTGCTGGAAGATACTGAGCAATCAACTGCACTCAGACAATTTGCGATTTTATAGACATTTACACTCACATCAAATTGGCTGTCCCAGGCTGAACCAGCTTTCCTGTTCTCTCAGGCTGAACCAGCTTTCCTATTTTCCAGGCTGAAGAATCCTAGTCTACTAAGTAGTTCCTTGTATGGAAGCCACTTCTCATCACTGAGAAAGCCTCAATGACTTGCAATCTAACTTCTAGATAGCAAAAGTTAGGAGAGTTGAATACCACCTTTTGTGTTCAGAGTTCCAGCCCAGGTAAGTGCTTGGTTGCACTGCAGGGTGAGCTGCTGGACAACAAGGTTTGATCTTTAAATGGACAAGGCGCATACAAATAGACAACATAAGGCTTTGTTCATTGAGAAAGTTTTAAGATATACAATAGCAAGAGCTTTGGGAACAGATATTGGAGCTGATTCTATTCTTATTCACGCCAGCACGCATCTGTTTTTCCCCCAAGATGTTAGCAGTGGTGCAGTGCCATAAAAAGACAGCAGATTCTATTTTATAACCTTGCAAGAAGATGCACACAAGTTCCAATGCCATAAACATTTCTAGAAAGCACGCTTTGATCTCTGTAACCCCTTCAGCAGATAGCACTGCATGATGCACACCCACGAAATCCCATCAGCCAAGCCATTCCTTCTATGGTGAATATTTAACCATCAGTAGCCAGACAAGGATCCAGAAACTATTTTCTTTAAACACAAGTACCATGTCACAGACATAAAGAAGAAAACAACTATTTTTTCTTGATTTTCCTTTGAAACGAATGGGAGGAAAGAAAGAAAGATAATTAGTCAGACTGCTGAACTTATTTAAATAGAAATTTTGCATTGCTATAGTAAGTGGCACATAAACAAAAATCAGCAAAAAGGTCTAGCAAAGGGTAAAAACCAGGATTATGCTATGGCAAAGCCAGATGGTCATTAAATATACAGGCGTATATTCTAAAGATGCTGAACATTAAATCACTTGGTACATTGACCAATCTCTTCCTGTGGCTTCCAGCCACCACTGCCTTATCTGGACACGACTTAAGGAACAAGTTCCAAGCAGGCAAAGAAAGTGCTCCAAGAGCTAGGAATATTTTGGAATACCACCTTTCCAAATGAAATGGCTATGGAAATGGCCAAAGACACAGCTATATCAAATCTGCTGGTTTGAGTCAGCTAGCTCCTAAAAACCAGGTCTGCTCAGTCTTGCTTTAACACCACATTCTGGATACAAACAAGTGAACATAATTATGTTAGTATTTGTCTCTTTCTGAATTCCTTATGGCCAAAAAAAGTCCTCCAGAGCCATTACCTAGGTGCAGAATTTCTTTCTGCTATTTATTTTACCCCCGTTTTCTTGCACATTAATAAAATCTTAGAACTGACACTCCGACATTTGGTATAAGGGATGACAAGGTCTTTGAGAAGGAAAATATCTGGTGCACAATGCCCTACACAAGCATTTTTGGGTAGACAGACATTTTTTTTTTTTCCTTAAAAAAGATGTAGGCTATTTGATTACTGTAATCTAGTGAATGTGTGTCTTGGCCATGTTAAAAGACATAATTAATGCCTCTCTTTTCTTTTCTGTTCAATGGCCTAAAGCATGCAGCTGCAGCAATATTTACTGAAGCTCAAGGGATAAATTGCACTGAAATTTTACCCAAGTGAATTCCGCTGTCAGATGCTATAGGCAAATAAACATTTCAATAGATTGTTGTATTAGTGCTTTATTAAATGGCACAAGATTTGTATTCTTGAAAGAGCTTGCAGATATTATGCGATTGAAAATCTATTTAAAAAATGTTTTTAAAAAAATTAATATTGTGGGGAAAAACTATCAACACTGGCAACTTTTCAGAAAAAAGAGTTAATTAAAAAAAAATCTAAAATATTTCCTTTTCCAAAATGAGTTAAAAATAATTTACTGAACTTCCCCCCTGCCTCTAAATCCTTCAAATATCACTGTAGATTTTTTTTTAATAAACAAATGATAGTCTGCCTTTTCCTTACTGTTGAATTCTAAGCAACCCTCTATTCACCAGACATTTATGATACTGGAAATCACATATACAAAAATGCATTCGTTCAGATGGAAGGCATGAAATTTTCCAGGCACAAAATTCTCCAATTGCCGTTTTATTTTCATGCCAAGTGCATGTTCTCCCAATATAATCCTCTGATTAAGCCACATAAAATGGCCTTTAGTTTCAACTGCTTGTCGTTTCCTTGCCCTGTTAACAGCATTAGGTTTGCAGAGAAAAAGGCCTCAAGCTAATATAAATCAGTAAATTTAATTTCAAGCTATTGTCCTTTATCTTTCCATGCTGGACGCACACAACGCGGACAACTCAAAAGGCTGATTAATTGCCTTAGGAACTGCAAGTTCAAAGTCAGGCTCAGAGAACACAGCATTTCAGGAGGAAGAAAATCTGTAGTTGAAAGGCAAGATACTTTTTTACAAACCCTTGATGACCCTGGACTAAGATTGTTCTTATGATCTGTCTTTGGTTTATTGTTGCTGGGGAGAGATGAAATCCTAATGCCATCCAGGGGTCTTATCCCAGTGCCACGTACATTATTCTGTGTGGGTACAAAAAATGGAGACTTCAAAATGCCAAGAACTTGCTTAAATTGGACACTCACAAAAATCACAGAAAACTTGAGGTTGGAAGGGACACCTGGAAGCCTCTAGTCCAACCCTTTGCTCAAAGCAGGGCTAATTTCAGAACCTAGACCAGGTTCCCCATGGCCTTTGGCAGCTGAGTTACGAAGATCTCCAAGGATGGAGATCCCATGACCTCGCTGAACACCTGACTAAGTGCTTGAACAACTCCAGCAGGATTGTTTTTTTTCCCCTCCATTTATCTAGTTGGAAGTTTGAATGCTGTAGCTTTTGAGAATTGCTTTTGTCATTCTGCTGTGTCCCTTTGAGTGAAGTATGGCTTGGTCTTCTCTATGATGTCCCTCCTGGTACTAGAAAATTGAAATTAGACTCCCCAGTGGTTTTCTCTTTAAGGGTAAACAAATCTATCCAGGAGCCCTAAACTGGGTACAGTGCTCCAGCTGTGGCCTCATAAGTGTCTGGTACAGGAGAACGATCCCTTTGCTGGACCTGCAGGTTGTGCCCTTGACTGCGGCTGCCCAGGATGCCATTAGGCACTGGGATTGCCTGGGCTATCTGCAGGCCTGGACTCTCCGAGTGTGAAACCACTCCATAACCAACCTGTACCTCTGGGGATCCTTCTGCCCTTCCGTGTGGTACTTGGCTTTTGGAGCTTCTGAATACCTTGAGGTACCAGAACTGGGACCTGAAGTTTCTCATGATTATTCTAACAAGCACATGGCAGAACAAAGCCTTCTTTGCCTTTCACAGTCAAAGTCAACCCAAATATATAGAGAATGATGTTGTTAATATTCATTAAGAGCACATAACCTACACACAGGCAAGTTTTATATATATATGCAGTGACTTGGAAATTCAAATAAGCAAATCAAAAGCTCAACCTGTTCTCTACTCATGAAAAAAGGTGTTATCTAAAGCTTCAATATTTTTCTTGTCATCAGCAACAAACTGCATAAATCCAGTTAATGAACTCATCAGGTTTATGCCTGACATTAATAGGAAGTGAAAATTACCTCTAGCCCTATCAACGTTTACAATAGAGCACTATGAATCTGAAGTATTGTTAATGATCATTTCTTTAAACAGAAGAACAGCGTAAGCACCAGCTTTATAGCTGGTACCATCAAACAGCTGAGTCTTGCAGACAAGAGTCAGCATCGATGAGCAAACATTCCACTAAGCAGATGGTGGGCACATCTCTGCACTGCCTGAGACCAAGCCAGCATCTGCATGAATATTAACATTATTGATATTCACAGTCATATTGCAAAGTCCATTCGGCTCACTCAGGGCTCGGGCAAGATTCCCGGGGTCAACACAGCATTGCTACAGGAAGACAATGCAGATATGTGGTAGTAAGTGCAATAAGATCTCAGGTACAGAGCAGAGAAAATGCACAGTGCTGCAGAGGAGATTGTAGTGGAGCACTGAGATTGTAAAAGCCTTTGGCAAACCATTTCAAAGAAGTTGCAAGGTGAGGAAGGAGTATTTTATAGTCATTGCAGCATCAGGTCCCTCTTGAGCAACCCCATTTCTGTTTCTTGAATCTGTATTACAAAGCAAAGAAACCTCATGTTCGTAGACACATTTACTACAGCTCACTGGAGCATCCTGGCACTAGCAATCCTCTAGCAAACCACACGGAGATAACCATTAGTTATCACTGCAGTGTTTGCAGAAATAACCTTTTGCCTTAATGTACAGCTGAAAACTATACTGTGGAGCCTCCATGAATAAAATGGTGCTCTTGGACAAATGTCCTTTTTTACAACATGGAAGAATAATTTGGAAGTAAGAAAGAATTGCAGTTATTCCCTCTCATCAAGGTCTTGTAGTCATAAGCATAGCCTACTCTTGCAGAAGGCAGATGGGGCCAGCTCCTCAGTGAATAGGGCCCAGGTGAGCTTCATGATGGAGTTAAGTCAGCTGGCACCAGCTACAGCTGAAGACCTGGTTTAAGGAATCATTGGGGCTAGAAGAGCAAAGGTTCTCTCCTAACGATCCATACATGCAAATGAAGGTAGTGAGGTCTGTTACTGAGGAAATAAAGGTTAAAAGTTCCCCACTATCAGAGCACGTTTGCAACAAGAAGCAGCCTTCAGGAGAAGGAAAGTGAGAGATACTCAAGCAGTCGTACTGCAGTACAGGAGATGGAGATTGGCTCTCAAGCCCAGTGTTGTAAACCTTCTCAGATGGCTGGCCTCCATGGTTAGCTGCTAGTCCTTGGGCCTTATTAGCCCTTTCTATATAGTACATCTTATTTATGCAAGCTATTAGATTTTTTTCATGACCTTTGAGTTATGGTAAACAAGATATCTCAGCTCTTGTGAACTCACAGGGGGTGTAACCACAAAAAAGGATTTCAATTGTAAAAATATCAGTACAATTGTGAGTACCTGAATAGTAAATACAGCCCTACCAACAGCCTCTTCACAAGAGCAGCACAATTGGGAAACTGGTGAGGTAAATCAAATGCCCACTAAGGTGCTGGAATCCATCTTTCCTGCTGAAACATGACTACAGTGGTTTTGGAAGTCAAACCTTTCCAAGGCAGCATGAAAGCTTAGACAGAGCTACGACTGAGGTTATGCACCCCCAAGTAGGCCTGTGGAACTCAAGTTAGCTGGCCATCACAGAGCAGGATGGGCACACGGCGAAGCACAGAAAGGTGGTGCAACACATTCAAGAGCTCTCTGAGCATCAGTTCCAGCCGCCCTGGCAGCCAGCCACTCACACAGCACTGCTCCAGCAGCTTGCCTACAGTGTCTGTATTGGCAAATTCCTGGCTGCAAGCAGCAGGCCTCTTTTGTGATTAAAAAGGTAAGGATCAGCACGAGTGGCATATTGCATCCTATAGGTATGCTTCCAAGAAAGGTGATTTGCTACTAAAAATTTAATTCCTCATCTAAATCTCCTCTCCTCCTCTCCAGCCTCACTCTCAGCATCGTGGGATTCCCAAGAAATGCATCCCAATAGGCCTCAGAGTGGGTTGTTTTGATCCCTGATGGATGTTTTGACTTTCTGGCACCGTGGGAACCACTTTCTTCTTCCTGTGGATAATCTCCTGAGAAGACCTAGTGTGAAGAATGTTTCTCACAACAGCAGGAGCATGGCAAATGGTCCCAATCTGAGAGATAAATGACTCCCTTGTTTTGCTTTCCCAAAACACTTGTTTTATCTCAGAACTCTCTCCCTTTATAGTCTAGGCACAGCCTTGACATCTCAAACACAAGCATTTGTAGAGGGAACAACGCAACAAAATGAGATCTTCAGATGCCAAATTAAGTTATAACGTGGTTAAAGTGATCAGTTGCTTGAGCTTTCTCACAAGGTTCTTGTTCAGCTGGAATTCTCCCAAAGGAACAGAAAGTCCAATTAAAAGACATTTGCAACCTTAAACAGTTTTTCTTAGTTCTTCAGAGACATTTAATTGGAATTATGTTGCTCTCTGTAAGAGATTAAGAAGATGGAGTTCATTTCAGGCCTTGATTTCACAGAATTGATAATATACATTTTCAACTCATACACTTGGGACCAAATTTTCCAGTCAAAAAGGTCAATAGCCTATAAATCAGGGCTGTAACTCAGTCGGAATCAGCAGACTTTGACATTTTTCACTACTTCAAAATACAGCCCAAAGTCACAATCATAGGCAGTGCTCAGTGTCTTCCAGAGGAGGACAATGGTTGTGGAAACACCAAACCAGAACACGAGTGGGGTAACAGTAGTAAGACTTCCTCTTGTCAGCAGGGTAGGTTTGCTCCTGGTTATATTTATATAAGCCACTGATGGCAGGAAAAGGCTTAAGGGGTTAATGAAGGACAGAATTGACACACACTCCCCTAACAGCATTTTGAATTCAAGGCAATTGCAAAAAGCAGCCAGGATAATGCAGAGAATTTTAATATCTCTTTCTCAGCATGAATAAACTATGCTTAAAGTAGTTCTGACCCAAATTTGCTAATGTGGGTTTGGATTTAGGGCACTTCACTGAAGCTTAGAGCATGAGTTGATCAAAGGTTTAGCTTTCCCAGACCTAGCCCAACCTGTGCCAGTTACTCCAGAAAGTCAGAACTTCTGCTTCTAAAGACATCCACCAGATGACACCACACCTTTCTCACCTGGGCCAGCCATGATGGTGGTGATCTTGGGCTCAGTGACAAAATCCAGTTAGGGTCAGGGTTGGGGTTAGGGTTAGGGTTCAGAGACCCACAAACCCTAGAGGTCCAGAGACACTTGTACTGCAAACAGCATGGCAAGGGGAATACAGCAGCACACCAACATTCATCCCATCACATTTTTCCTCATCAGGAACAGCCATGATGGTGGAGATCTTGGGCTCAGTGACAAATTCCAGTTAGGGTTAGGGCTAGGGTTAGGGTTCAGAGAACCACATTGCCTATGGATCCAGGGACATTTGTACTGCAAAGGGCATCCCAAGGGAAGCACGGCACTGCACCAAGGTTGCTCCTCCCACACCTTTCTCATCAGGACTAGGTATGGTGTTGGGACCTCCACCTGAGTGCCAAATTCCCAGTGGATCCAGGGCCATTTGTACTGCAAATGGCATCCCAAGGGAAGCATGGCTCTGCACCAAGATTGCTCTTACCACACGTTCCTCATCTGGGACACCTGTGGTGTTCAGGTCCTCTGCCTCTAGCCCAAAAATCCAAATACTTTTAGGGTTGGGGTTCAAAGAACCACAATGCCAGTGCTGGGTGGGGAGTGAGCTGTGGTTCTTGGGCTGATGTCTCTAGAAGTCTGGGCTCTGTTACATTTGCTTAAGATGTGAGCTTTATAAGAACAGTTTGCAAATAGTTCCTTTTACAAAAAAGGGGAAAAAACAAACCTCCAGTATTTGTATTCTTTCCATACAGATGCAATTTGTAAAATAAGACAGAAAAAGAAGTGGGGGTTTTTTGTTTTGTTTTTTTAAAAAGCCCCCCTCACTATCTTTATATCCTATAAGTAGGTAGTGGGGTTTCATGGCACTATTCAAAACAAAAAAGACTGGCCTAAATGTTCAAGTTTTTAGCTAAACTAGCTATAATATAAACAGCTGAAAATTTGGGCACTGTCTTCCTTCCTCTCTGGAAAAACCTATATTTAAACAGTATTATTCAAGTCACCTCTGTTGTTTGGCATTACTGTGAGAAGAATAGGGAACACTTGCTCTCATGTTTCAATGGTCAACAGAGATGACTATATATTTCCAAAGAAGCCTTAGTATTAAATTTATACAGTAATAAAAGAAACTGAAAAGAGAGGCTTACCCCACCTGGAATTAGTTTTTGTTATAGTAAGACACATCCATTTTTAGGTATTTTTTCAACATAGTTTTAATCAAGCTGCAATGGATGTGTCAAAATACTTCCATCATGCAGCATTTTGGAATTATGTCATCCATTCACACCGTTTCCCTTGGAAGAAGAGCTGATAACTCAAATACTTTTGCCATTTACATAGTTCATCTTCTTCTTGCATGTACAGTTGTAGAGATCAGAGCTTCCTGGACTAGATCTTGCAGTACTCTTTCTCTCCAGACCACAGGAGAGAAAGGAAAAATCTTGCATGAATTTTGACTGATATTAGACCGATCTATGGTGAGCCATAGAGCTATGGTGAGCTTTTAACCTGTGCCAGAAACAGCTGCACAGTATAGTCTCTGTGCTAGGCTTGTAAAGGTTTTCTTCCTTCTCTCCTTGTCCATGACCATAAACTTTATTTTCAATCAGCAATGAAAGTATCACTGCTGTTTTGTTTTCCCAGCTCTGAACGGCTTCAAGAAAGGGAAGAGTAGAAGAAAAATGAACGCTACCTTTTCCTGCTGGCCCTGCACAGATTGCTGCATGTGCTTATTTGGTTTAGAGTTTACTCAGAGGACAGCAATAGAAGCCATTCTGAAATGCCCATTCAATAAAATCAGACAGCCTCATGCAAGATATGTTTCCGTGCTACAGTGCTAAGGAAGATCACCCACCTTCCTGGGAAAAATCTCCTCTTGCTTTTTTTATGTACACTTTACACATGTTTACTTGACATTTGAAGTTCTCCCATCCAGCATAATTAAATAAAGTAAACCCCAGTATTTTGCTGCCCCATTTTCCTCCTCCTCTATCTGAGTCAGCTGTGGAAAGGCCCCTATGCTCGCTGCTCTATGGAAGATACAGGATGCCCCTAGCAGCATGCAGACCAGCAACTGGATGGAGCCACAGGCAGCCAGGTGGGTGGCTTGTGTCCAGTCTGTCCAAAGTGCCTGGCTTGTTCTCTTGGAACTATTTTCTCTGGATTAATTTTTAATCGTATGGAACTGGCACACGGGCCCTCTGTTTAAAAGTTAAACTCCAGGAAGATTTGGTTGTCACACTGATGCAAGCCTTATTAGTCACCAGTTTCTCTTCTTCTCTATCTTCTCCCTAGCAATGCTACTTTGTTTTGTGAGGGTTATTGGAAAATGCTGTCTGCAAGGTAGGCTCTAGGTCTTTAGAAAGTGATTCTTATTTAAAAAGAAAAAAAAAAAAGCAGTACATTTTATTGTTGAGTTGCTCTGTAAAATTGAGTCACCCTATTATTAGAAACTGCTGCTGATCAAGTCCTCAGGCTTCCTTCCTCTTCAGTTAACTCAGTCTTTAGGCAGTACCTGAACATTCCTTAAGCTACCGTCTTCCTTTGCAAAACTTCCTGATGCTGGTCCTTAACTGGACCGTAGAGACACTCGGTCTTAAAATACAACCTCCTCCTCTTAAAAACCTCAGCAATTTGTGAAAACTGTGCAAGAACTACAGCATACATACAGCTTCATTCATGAAAAACTGAACATAAGAGGTGGCCACATGCACAATTACTGGTTAACACACAGAACTTACTGAAAAATAGGGGTGAAATGTAGAATCCATGGGTAGTGTGTGCACATATGCGTGTGTATGTGTGTGCACCTGTGAGAGATGGGAAGGCTGGGGTGGAAAAGGATGCTGAACTTGTTTGCTTTGTTACCTGTGGCCATTTTTCATGCAAGCTGTTTGTTACCTGTTCATGCCACTATCAGAAAAATAAATAAATAAATAAATAACGCTAAAACTCAATTGATAGACACAGTGGATGGTTTCTTTCTATTCATTCATTTTTCCCTACCCATATCTATGTTGTACAAATAAATACAGCAAAACTTTCCCAAAGAGTTTTTTTCCCCCCCAAAGAGTTTTTGAAAGACAAAGAAAAACTTATATCTTGATTCTTACTGCAACAGCTTGGAAATTGACCTTCTTGTACATACTTGTCGGGTGCTATTTGGGAGACTATAGAGAACTAGAATGCCTGATAAAAATCTTGTCAGCATTGAAATATTTAATTTAGATGGCTCTTTCCATAACAATTATATGATTTTTAAATTCAACCAATTTTCCCCACCAGGTAGACTGCAATGGTCTTCTTCCATGCCATTTTTCTCCAAAGTGTCTGTCTTTGTAATATGTTGATCATTAAAATAATGCACATTTGATGAAAACTTGCAATAAATAACATTCTGGACACTGTTTCCAGTCACTGATTGGTGCACGTATTATTTTGTCTGATGTATTTAACTGATGTCTCAATTTTTCCAATACTGAGGGGCATGTACTGTATAGTAATGGAGAATTCAGATGACCTATTTTCAGTTTCTCTCTCAGAAATGAAAGATTCACTAAGTTGCAATTCTATACCAGGAAAAGCAGTGAAATTCTCCTGAAAATCCAAGCTCACCAATTTTCACACATGCTCACAGAGACCAGAACATACAGTAAATCAAACAAGAATCTGGTTGTTTCTTGTATTTTTGCAAACACTGCCATTTATGGGAATACACAAGAGAAATTGAAAACAGTTTCTATTTGCAATGGTAGATACATAATTGCATGTGATGACTGAGATTCATCAGTCACCAGGAGGTTTGTCTCCATCCTAGAGTTGCCACCTCCCTCACCAGCAGAACCAGCTTTGTTTTTCTGTAAAGTGACAGACTGAAGTTAAATATACAGAGTGGTGGATATTTCAACTTTTACTGGACCATTGAGATGACTTTAATTATATTTCCTCCTAAGTTAGTGTGCACATGGGGCTGGGACTGAGATTGGTGATGAACCAGATGCCCTCTGATATCCCCCTGTATGAGTGCAGAGCGTGAGGTCTGTACTCAAAGAGGAGGAAGAGCATCTTTTGCCCATCTTTCTGTGAAATTCACCTGCTGCAACTTTGATTTTTCTCCGAGTTTATGCTGATGAGATATTTATCTTGAAAAGTGACTGGCAGCTGAGGGAAATGGGCTCTGCCTTTATGGGCACAGAAGGAGCCTGGGTAGAGCTTTGTAACTCTTGTCTTTTGCAGAAGGAAATTGCAAAGAGAGGGGAAAGGAAGGATCGGAGGGCAAAGAAAGTATGGTTTTGTGTGACAGGACTTCAAGTCTGCATACTTTGCACCTGCTGTCAGGAGTTGCTTAAAGGATATGACTGCTTGCAATCTCTCCTCAGTCCAGTCCATTTCAAAGTGGTGACCGTTTAGGACAGAAGCTTTGATAATTCAGACTTATGTATGAGGTAAAAAGGAGTTAAAAAAAAAACTGTCCAATTTATCCTTTTACCTAACATCTAGAACAGCTATTGTACCAGACTGATATTCCAGACCTACCCCAGACAACTATTGCAGCAAAAAATAAACTGTAAGCCACATATTGCTTTTTGTTTGCCATCCATCTAATATTTCTTACCTGATCATTTTTGTACGGGGCTTTTAGAGCAAGTAAATCAATATTGACAAACTTTTGAGAACACACACTAATTGACTCAGCTGAGCACTGAACATATCAGCCCTTTTTCTGCTAAAGCCTCTCACTCAACAGGATGAGGAGTGCCTGGATTAAAAGCATGACTAAGTTACACTTATTTTTTTTTAGACCAAAAGCTGGCTTTGTAGCACAAACATCAAAGGCTTAATGGATATGCTCCATTTTTGGGGGGGGCTTGTATATTAAAAAAATCTAATACTTCTGGATATTATGTTATCTCTGCAACTTGCAAATGAACAGTGGTATAGTCCTTAAAGTCTGCATCCTTAAAAAGCTCAATATACCCAGGCCCTCTGCGAGTATGAATCAGAACAACCCTTCAGTAACAGAACACAGGGGAAAGCAGGGGCACAAGAATGCTTTATTTCAAAGTGAAAGAGAAGTATGGTGTGTGTGTTTTCTCATTAGAAAAAAAGTAAAATTGTCTGGTTTAGAGCAGAAAACCTATACTGTCTGAATTTCATGCAACAGATGCTCAGGCAAGCCTAAGGCCTGATCCTACAGCTGAAAAAATGTAGAAAGAACAGGTAGTCCTTACACTGTTGAATTAACAGCCTAACAAGGCTTATTAGATGACCTTGGTAGAAAGATTATTTTATTTTATATTTTATTTTATTTTTCTTCCCACCAGATGAATGTGAAGTGTAGAGTTCAAGACAGGGAGTTGCCCAACATGAGACTAGAGCTAGGGATCAGTGCATTAGAAGGATCTCACAGACCTAGTCAATGCAGAATAAAATAGATTTGTCTTGGACTCCCCTGCAAAAAAACCTTGAGAAGTTAGGTGTCCAAGTGGGGAATTTCATGTCATTATAACGTGGTGTAGTAACAACATTCTCCTATCGTCTCTACCCTTAAATCAGTTTCACTGGGTCATTGATTGATGACTGTCCAGAAAGCTTTCAAGTTCTTGCCTACTTCAACTAAGGCACTGTCAAAAATATATAAATCTTTTTAATTTTATTTTAGTCTATTTCCTTTCAGTGCACACACATGCAGAGTAAGTCCCTAAAACCAGGCCACAAAAACTGAGTCGTTGATGTGCCTTTATGGAATATTTTGCAAGAATGATGGCAATTGTTATATCTTCAATGTATGTACCAGTCCAAATGGCCAAATAGTTTCAGGGGAAATACTGTGAGAGACTAATTTTCAATAAATTCTATCACTGCCCCAAGTAACAAAGGTCTTAAAACAAACCATAACTTTCAGGTTTGGCCATAATGAAGCGTCACACCTCAGGTCATCACGAGCCACAAAACCTCAGCTGAGATGATACTCTAGGGTGTGCCTACAGAACACAGACTTGTTAACTCATGTTATGATAACCATTAGTTGGAAAAATTGTATTTCTAGTGATGAGAGACTTTATAGAAGATGGAAAAGAGATGGGTACGTATATACTTACGTGAATAAAAATGAAAAATTAAGTTATCCAAGACTTTTGACTGATGAAGGTTATAATGAAACAGTATAATATCCTCTATGGGAGTGCTCTGTTGATAGGAAAGTTTTTTTCCCTATTACTGCACAATCATGTCTACGTTACCCAACTAAACAAAAACTGCATAGTTCAGAAATTCCACAGAAGTGCTGAGCATCCACGTCAGATGCTAATTCTTTGCACCCACCAGCAAATCAGAATGAAATATTCCAAGCTGCTTATCAAGTGGCTAAACATACGTATAGGGAAGAAAAAGAAAGCAAAGAAACCTCAAAGATAAATATCTATGATAAACACCTTTCTCAGTGCCCAATCTGATGTGATCCTTCCCTTATCCTGCAAAACTAGAGTGGCTGACAACGCTCTTAGTCAGATGGCTCAGTTTTGGGTAGTCCTGTGAGGAGCAGGGAGTTGCACTCAATGATCCTTATGGGTCCCTTCCAACTCGAGATATTCTCCAATTCTGTTGCTAAAATAGAACATCAAGGTGGTCTGACTGGAATAACAGTTACCCGAGGAGAGGGATGACAAAAAGAAGGGGTGGGGGAAATTGGCAGCAGAGGGGTTGATTTCCCAGCAGAATCTGGATGGCCTGCTTGGTTTTACTGGCTTGCTGCTTCCTGCACACCAAGTAGGTGCTTTGATTACCCTGCTACTGGTGTAGTTGGGGGCAAGGATAAGGAGGAGAAAACGTAAGCAGAATCTCTCCACTTTTTGTGAGGAACTTAAAGAAACATTTTTGAAAATCCTGAGAGAGTTTCCCAGAACAGAGACATTGATTTCAGTCCTAGCCTACAGCTCAATTCAATGTTTGTTGTCTCACCGCAACCAAGGCTCAAGGAAATAAAGCAGACACTTTACATCACAGCCAAAGGAAATTTAGAAATAATTGGGCTATTGAAATTGCTATTTGTTAAGATTTGGGATTTTTTTAGACTAGGAGTTTGTGTGTACTTCTTCAAATTGCATAATAGATTCAAGAGCTACATGGAAAATAAGGATTTGTTCAGGATAAAACAATTTTCCCCTGGGAAATTTAGAAGACCATATATTTAGCTTTCTGGTGGAATTTTTTTAATGACAGATTTTTGCTCAAAATTATGCAAAAAAGAAAAAGGAAAAATAGTTTTGAAACACATTCCAACATATGTTAGAAACGGAGCACTGCTTGTCTTTGATTATATAAAGAAAGGAGTAGATGAAGAACAACTGTCAGAACCACAGTAAAAGCACCTACCACATAGAAATATTTAAAAATAAACGAAAGAGGTCTTGCACTACATTAATGCATAGCATTGTGGAAGCACATTAACCATGGATCTCTTCCAAGCATTAAGCACCAGAACAAAATAAATGAATACTTGCAAACATTTTCCTTTGAAGAGATGGGCACTTTACTACAGTGATGCATCAAAATGTCTTCTGGCCTAGACTTACAGCAGTTCTCTTCCTTTAGTCTTTAAGGACTGGCTAAGACATCAGTAGATATGACTTTTGCAGGTTAAGCACAGCATATATACTGTCAGAGAGCCAAAGACTGTCAAAAAAACTCTTAAGACAAATTTATTAACCTTGTCCAATAACATAATATCTTCTTCAAGAGAGAATGCCCAATCTATTTCTGAGAGTACTTGAAACATCATACATTTGTCATAGTTCTCCTCTGTTTTCTGCTTAATGAATCATCTTCAGCCTCTGCTTCTCTTCCCCCTTCTAGATGGAAACAAGCAACAAAAATCTAACATAGCTTTGTAGGCTTTCAGTTCACGGGCTGGGTACTGCTTTGTATTTTTCAAGGTCTCCCTGCAGAACAATGAACCATAAAACAAAGTAATACCTCTCCTTCTCCCTCAAGGCACTTCCTATCCTGCTGTTTCAACTAGAAGTGGAATAAAATATTTAAACAAGGAAATGAACGCAGGAGGAGGAAGCACAAGGCTAAACACGAGAGCTTCTATTACAGCAATTCCAGTATTAGCAAATGGGCCAAGCTTCCCCCCTGCATCAGAGTTCTCCAGTGCACATCTGCCTACATGCACATATGAAACCATCACCTTTTTCAGAATGAAAGCTCATCTTTTAGCTCATGTGACAGGTATACAACAAAGAAAAATAGCTGGGAGCAGACAAAGTGTTCTTTACACAACAAAATCCCTTTGAGGGGTGCAAAAAGCACTAGAGAAATAACACGAGAATTATCATACCATTATAATTTTAAAATGGGGGGTGAGGAACACAGGTAAAAAAGACTACATGACCTCCTCAATGTGGTGTAGAAGCTGATCTAAATAAATTTCTGTATAAAAATAAGTGTATGCCTATGTATAAAGTGTCAGCAGTGAGGGACTCTTGGAAGAGAGTGCTTCAAAGGCCCCCTAGGTCCTATGTAATGTCAGCACTGGCTAAACCTGCCTGGGTGCACGTCAGTGGCAGCAGGCATGGTCCACTTTCCCTAGCAAGTCCTACAGTTCCTCTAAAATCCATACAACTTCTTTGGCTAGAGGCTTTAAGCTAAAAGCTTTATCATCAAATTATATTGATATTCCCTGAATCATGAAGATGAAAGAACCAGAGGAAGGAAAAAAACCATTTCTTCTCAAGTTTCCAGTTCAGTCAACATGTCCTTTATAAACCTACACTGCTGAATTTTTTTTAGTTACTTTTCATTTCAGCACTTATTTTCTCCACCCTTTTTGGATGATTTCTCTGTCAGATATCAAATACAAACATTTGCCCATCAAAGTTGATCTTCATCATTCTCAGCCTCCATTGCTCAGCTAGAAAACAGGCAGCTTCCTACAGCCCATCTAAGTCTAACGAGCTGACTCGAGGGGTAGATAAAAAAAATAGCACAAAGCACCAGACTTTAGTACACTTCGATGCAACAAACATTTAAATAGTGGGAAGAGACAGGATGAGAGAACAACAACATACCCAGCACTGTAAACTTATTTTCTGACACCTGGGTTTCCCAGCGACCAGAGATCTTCATGATAAAGGTCAATTTCTCTTAACACTTTCAGTTTCCCACTGAATACTCCACAGCCTAGGCTTGGTGATGCATACACCCTGCATTTTCTTCCCGAGAGACACAGACCTCAAACTGGAGATAGCAGCTAGCATGGCCACTTGGGAATAGCAGTGTTTCTGCCATGTTGACAGTATCAAAGCCAGACAGACCTGAGAGGGAGATACAATTCTCCACTGAACAAAACTCACACTGATGTGGCATCTGTTGGTGGATCTGATTTTCTATCTTGAAACCAGTGAATTAAGAGCATTTCAGGAGCTCAAAAAGAGGAAACATTTGAGGACCAGATGCATCAATACATTGGGAGTAAGACTCAAAACCTTTCATCCCCAGTTAGGTCTGTCGCTGCTGGTCTAGAAAATGCTTCATGGATTTTGACTTCACACAGAACACCAATTTTGGCTAAAAGTGCAGCCAAAGCTCCTGATATCCCAGCTGATATTTGCCTTTTGCCCATTCTGCCAGTGATACATTTGCACGTTCTGCCATCTCAGTGCTACAGAAGCTTGCTGTACCTTAGCTCTCTTGCCTATGCTAAAGTCACCTCAAAAGATTAATAGCGCTCCATTCTTCAGCACTGTCATTTCAGCACCTTGTAGAAAGGTCATTTGCACTTAAAAATGAGGCATTTAGAAAACAGTTCAGCCTCTCTGGCAGAATGACTTTTAGGTCAGAGGATACAGAGGGCCTCAGCTCCTGTTTGCGTCACTCTCATAAAAAACTAATCATATACTGATAACCAAAATTGATATAATAATTCATGCATGCAAATTAAATAGAAAACAGAAGTATTTTAAGATGATAACATCCATTATTACAACACAGTATATGCCCAAGACAAAGCTGACAAGTTTCATGGCCATTTGCACCATAGTCATGGTGAAAATATTCCATTATATGGTTTGCTGCGGATTAATGAGAAAATACTTTTAACTGTAGTTTTAATATTACCAAATTAGCAGAGATTTAACGGTCCTTATTTAGTTAAGTAAAAGAAAAAAGCCCTTGAACAACTACAAACATCAGTTTCTGATCTGTGCCTCATTAATTCCTTCCACATAGCTAGAAAGTGGATGCAGCAAAGACAGCATCCAGCAACAAGTGCCTTTGTGTGAAGATCGATTCTTTTTCTTTTTTTGCTTTGTTCTTAAAGCAGAATGTGAATAGAATCCACAGAACCAGAATCCCAATAGTCTGAATTGGCCCAACCTAGGTTTTGTTCTGGGGGAAGAAATGAAAAGAGCCTGCCACCCAAAGTGAAACACAGGGATGTGGTGCAGAGTGCGCAGAAAGCAGACAAGCCCCAATTCATTGTGGGAACAACGTTTTATCCATCTTCAGAAGATAACGTTGCTGTCATTCACAAGAGAACAGTAGAAAATTGTTGAGGTGAAATATAAATTTTGCCTCCCTCAACACTGAAGTGTAATTTACAACTATAAAGTTGACAGTGCAGCATTCCTATCTGTCAGTGGAGAGAGTTATGCCAAGTCGCAGCTTCGTAGTTTAGCTTTGCCTACCAACGAGCCATGTGGCTCCTTTCCAGAAGGGCTAGCAAAATATCCTCCACAAAGTGTAACATGGAGGTTTCCACCTCAAAGGCCACAGGATTGCTGAAGGCAGCAGCTTCATAGTGACTGTATGGACCAGCCATCTAATCGGTGACTGCCTGCACAGCTATCAGAGTTAAGATTTCCAGAGATTGGGCAGCTCTGTTGGGAAACATGGAAACCAGAGCATCATACCACGTCCTTTGAACCCTCCTGTAGCTGTGAGAATCATAGAACGGGTGTTTGTAAGTTCTAAACCTGCATAGGAAAACCCTTGTGCCGTCCTCTATAGCCTCTGAAAGTACAACACCCTGAAAATAACATCAATTTACATCTTTCAACAGCTTTATATATAAAGACAATCTCTGTTTCTGGATAAATGAAGGCAGGAGGAGATTCAGATCATTCAAATCTGTGTCTTACTCATCCCTGTTATGACATACCATGTCAGAGTTTACCTTAAGTGTCTATTTTAATGCTGCTGTCTATTTTGATTTAGCACGAAAGAGATACTTGATGGTACCTGAATTCTTCCATCATTAGGAAACACTGATTTGCTGAGGTGTAAAGAGGAAGAAGGCAACATTTACTTTGCATCAGGCTTCCAACAAGGAGGAACCTACCACAGAAGGAACCATGAGGGGCTTGGAAAGGTTCTTCACTCTTCAAGTGGATATTTACAGCAAAAATATGGAGGCAAAACAAGCAGCTTGATGTCCTTACCTGACTCCAAGCAAGGGCTGAACATGATCCTCCCACTAACTTACTGCCTGCTTTAGCAGCAGGATCTCAGTTGCTCATGTAGAAACTTGCAGAGGGGCAAGTGCAGCAGCTCCACAGCCAAGCTGCAGCACAGTGACTGCAGATGGATTTATACACCCTGAACGATTAACACAGCCCATACAGTCACAGCTATTCTAGCACATGCACTTCTCTGTGTCCACCAAAGCTGTTCTACAGGATCAGGATTTTAGGAATTCTGCTCATAGAAGCTAGTTTTACTGTAACTATTTAAAACTCTTAACCAAGTATTTGCATGTATGTGTTGCCACTGCATTATGGAAGTGATTAACATGAAGATTTACACAACTGGATATGGCAGTATGCATCCTTCATAGGTGTTTTCATCCTGCCTAAACACTCTGGATAAGACTGAGTCTAGCAGGACACATTATAATTAACCAAATCTATCATTTTTGCAGTCATACTTATGTTCTTAAGATAGATTAAAACACAGTTCAGCAGATTCTTTTCACGAACATCACTGGTGTGAAGTACAGCCAGGTCAGTTCCCTGCTGTTCTACTTTTCCCCTTCATTGATTTTTTCTTTTTCCCAGAGAAGAGAGAAATATTAAAATACAACACTTGAACTTAGTTCTTAGTCTGAGTGAGCACAGGGAGGCACTGGATGGAGGGAAGCAAAGAAAGACCAGGATGAAAATTCAGGAAAAGGGACATGTGACAAGTAACAGGCAAGGCCACAAATTACTTTGTCATATACTGATTTAAGCCACCTTAAACAAGCACTTCCAGTTCTCAAACTCACTTTGCATGAACAGCACTACTAGTAAATCAAATAATTCAAGTGTTTGCACAAAAGGGACATGCACAAGGATTGAAGGCATCAGCAGTCATAAATCCAGACACTGTAATGCACGAAGAACATCTCCCCCTCTGCACACAGTTTGCTCACACCAGACAGGAACACAACACCCTCTCTGCGAGAGTTCTTCCTCACGTTCAGGTGGAGCTTCCTGTGCATCAGTTTCTGCCCATTGTTCTGTTGGCTGATACCACCAAAAAGAGCCTGGCACCATCCACTTGACACCCACTCTCCAGGTATTTAAACACATTGATAAAATCCCCTCTCAGTCGCCTCTTCCCGAGGCTGAACAGGCCCAGCTCCCTCAGGCACATCAACTGCACTACTCAGAATTCAGACTCAGAGCCAGCAGTCTGCACCCAGGCTTCCCACCATGTTTTTTGCTGCTTGCTCCCAAATTGGAGAACTGAAAGGATAGACAGCCCTGGGTGCCAGTCTCACACTCACTGGAAAAATGCAGATGCTGCTACCAAGGTCTTGGAGATCATCTATGAACACCTTTACAAACACAGCATGCCGAGGTAGAAAAGAATGCACTGGTAACTTACAGAGAAGTAACACCATCAACTGCAGAACTATTACACCATCACATTATTTAGGTTATATCAGTCATAATTTGATTGAATGAAACATTCACAGTAATTTTTAAAATAAAAAAGAGTGTTTCCACATGCCACTTAACAGCCAGCCAGCTTCTTCTCCAGTTCATACTCCCAAAAGACCAAGCAGAACAGGCTCTTCCAGGCTGTAGTAGCTCACTGAGGGCATTCTACACTCAGCACTTTGCTAAGAATTGCAGGGGATTTTATATGGAACAAGTCTAATGTATCCCTGGACTCCAGGTAGCAAACATGCCTATACCTGTCCCTCATTCACACTGAAACACCAGAGAGTTTGGTAGATGAATCACTAGCACAAAGAACATCCCATATTTATCAGCCACTTGCTAGGATCTCTTTCAAACAACAGTATTAGGGGGTTTTCCATCATATACCCAGGCCAGCCACTGAAATGCAGTATCCCTCCACGAAACAGATGCAGTTAGTGTTACATAGATCCTATCCTGAGAAAAGTGTTCTTTCTACCCTCTCTTCTTCAAGACAGGATGACTTCAGTAGTCTTAATCCTCTTTACCTGCCCTTTTCCTCCTTTACAAGGTCTTCCACATATAATTTAGTTACGAGACTGAACATGTTACTCATTATAAAAACTCCAGAGTACTCTCTCGTTGAGCAGAAAACATACCCATATAAGAAAGAGATGATCCATTATGAAAAAACCAAGCAAAAGCCAAATCCATTTGAAGCACTTACCCCAAACATGAAGAATCCCAAATTGCTGGAATTTGCTCCTTTCTTCAAAAATGCTGGTGCTTCTTGATAGTCGCAGCAGGTCTGCAGAACTTCTGGGTCAGTCTTTCTCAGCATCAACTGCATCAGGAACAATAGAAGTAGGTGAGTGGTTTGATTGTGATTATAAACAGCTGCCTTTAGCAGAGACACCTGACAAAGTACTAACGAGCTTTCTGGACTTAAAGGAGCAACTGTAACACTTCAGTGTATGGTCTGTATTGCTAAACACAGGTCTACCTGCTTTGGGGCTAAGGAGGAGATAAGTATGGCATCCCTTTCATCTGCAGAATACAAGGTTTGAATTAAACATAGCACACATACTCTCTTCTATAGCCCCGAGAGGCAAGACATGAAATTTGTGGGGTCTTAGAGCAAACAGGTAGGACAACTCAAGTGTGAAAACAGGGTCAAACAACACCAGCATTATAGATCCAAAATTAGGTGTTTGAGCTACCAGGATAATCCATTTCTGCCTTAGATCCTGATCTTGTGAAGACTTATGCAGGTACTTAGCTTTAAGCACAGACAAAGTGCCACTGCTTTCAATAGAGCTATTCATGTGTTTAAAGGCTTGGAGTTTTAGAGCGCTGATTCCTTGGGTCTGGGATTAGCTAAAATTTATAGCACCAGTAATTCTCAAGAAAGGCACAATCACTTGTCTGGTCTTATTTATACCAACATTTTCTCCAGGTAGAGGAAATTCCTCCACAACAGAAATTACCTATACTGAAAAGCCAAATGATCTTTTTGTAGTACTGCGATAGCCTGCAACCAAAATAAAGAGTCTTAAGCTGACAAAAGATCAGGACCACTGACATAAAATTGGATTAACACAAAAGAATATCGGCTCGGTTTCATTTCCCCAGCTCTTCCCACAATGGCCCATTATAACTAATCGTTTAAAAGGATGGTTAGTGTTCCAAAGTGCTAACAGAAAAACATGCAACAACTAAAATACAGAAACATTTATTTCCAACATGGTAAGAAGGCCTCTGATGACAAAATTATTTCAGTGGTTTTTTTGTTTATTGTGTTATCTACATCTGCATTGTCAGTTGTTTCTGGGGACCTGGGAGGTAAAAGGATACAAATCAATCTAGTTTTGCCTTTTTTACTTCACTTTATTGAGTTTAAAATTCACAGGATATTCTTTCACCTATTGATTTTCTTGAAAATGAACAAAATTTTTTTGAGGCAAACTCCTCTAATTTTTGGGGAACATTTGGGAAGCAGTTCCCATTAACCAGGTTTGCTACTGTTTTCCTTCTACATTTAAGGTGTGACTTATTTGGGGTGTGTGTGTATGATAAGGGGTTGGTTTTACAGCTCTCTGTACTGTTACTCCACCCCCATGGCTAAAACCGATGACTTATTTCCAGCCACCTCCTGGCCAGATCGTGCAACTCCATAGTCCACAGTGGCTGCCTACTCAAACTGTAAGCCAGACTGTGGAAACATATTTGTTGTTGGGTATCACACCATGTTTTACTCTTTCAGGACTGACTGCAAGAATTCCTGAATCCAGTAAAAATTTTGCCTGCGTAAGGTCTGCAGGATTCCTGTCTGAGACTCAAGGGTACCAATTTGAGTGAATATTATGAAAAAATGTGGCTGGCTGAAGAAAAAGAAGTAATTTACATTAACAATTTCTATGGATAATTCATTTTTCGTCTGTTGTTCTAGAAGAAATATATCCAATAACCGGGAGGAAGACAGTCTCTTCTGTCCATTGCATTTTCCAATAACTTTATTATTTCCATTAAAAAGAAACCTGAGGTAAGAATTCATTTATAAGCAAATGCCAAGTCACACAAACCAACAATACTGCACAATTTGTGCTGATAAAGTCTGGCGGTACTTTATTGACTCCAGAAGGCTTCATCATGAAAATTAACATCTAATTCTCAGAGGACAAAATATGTCTCATTTCTCAAAATATCTCTTCTTACACTTTAACTTGAAGAAACCAATCTCCAAAGTCTGTTCTCAGCAACTTCTGTGTCAGAGACAGAGTGATAGCCACTGAAAGCTCTGTTCCTTGCTCTAACAAGGTTAATCACTTTAACAACTTCCATGACATTTGCCAGTGCTGGTACCTTCCCGCATGAGGCTTTTGGGTACCTCATTCCTTGAAAAGGTAGGAAGTTCACTCCATATTTCTTTTTAAGTAAACCAATAAAACTGTTGACTCCCCTCCACCCCACACAGCTGGAGAACCGTCAGTCACCACAGCTGTTATTTTGTCAAAGCCACCAAAGCAATTCACAGTGCCCTTCACGGGATTAAAAATAAAATCCTTTCCGTGGTGCCGTGCAAGGATAACAGCCTCAGCCATTCCTCACCAACCTTAAAATCCTTGTTAAAAAACACCAGCGGCTGATTTAAAGTACAGCAGTTACCTCTGCACTTTTCACCAAGTGCCAAGGAATAAACAACTCCATTATCCATTTGCAGTGTGAGATTTTCAGTCAATATCACACATATAGCTAACTCAGGTGGCATTTGTCATGAAACGGACACAGATTCAATTTCTGTTGTTGTTACCAGTACTTTCTCATCTTCAGGCGCGGTGACAGATGCTGCAGCATTACTGTATGACAAATTCTGCGTCAGCTAAATCTATTCTTTGGCTATGTGACTGATAGATTTTACAACATTAGATGCACGAGTTTTCTGGCTGGAAACCCTGGCTTCATCGAAGTCAAAGGCAAAAAACCCCATATCCTTCAAACCTTGAACAGAGCCAGGGTTTCACCTCTGGCTTATGCCGCCCCCGTATAGTTGAAACCTCACTCTGAAGCTAAAACATCTCCGTCGCTGACAAACAAGCTCCACTTCACCTACATTAATTAGATTTCTCCAGTCTTAATGAAAATAACCTGGCACAGCATGCTGGGGACCTTCTGTCCGTGAGTAACAGGTCCAGTAGTTCTGTGCTACAGCAGTTCAGGATGCTGTTTGTTCCTCTCTCGGTGCTACAGCTGTCTCAAAGCTCTTATTTTACTTTATGCTTTCCATAGCTGTGACTCACTCCACCCGGCCTGTTATAACTTTGCTCTCTTGTGAAGCAATGATGGCCATTCAGCTGTTAAATGACCTTACCCACAGCCAGTCTCTGTTGGGTTATTAGACACCAATCTTAGGAGCAAACCCACATTTCCCTCAGATTTGACTGGGAGAATGATGGCAGAGTTATCAACACTGTCTAAAATCTTGCTGCAACCAGGAAAATGCCTTCTTAGCATGTATCATAACCGCAGATGTCTTAGTGAGTAAGGAAATGAGCTCTACAGTAAACACTTTTGCTGAAGATTGTCCACCCCTGTCAACATTTGTTTAAAAATATGTCCACATTTTGTACAAGGTTATAAAGATTTCCCCTGAGAACAGAAAAAATGTGCTGGATGAAACTGTGGATGCCAATTCTGTTTCCATTTTCATCCTCCCCCAGTTTTTTTGGCCTGTGGCTCACTTCTGAGAAAGCTGGAGAAGAAAAGGTCACCCGAATGGCAATAGGTTACAAAAGGAGGGAAGCAGTGTGATGCACTGCACACCAGCAGCCAGAAAAGAATGTAAAAGGGAGCGAGGACTTCATTTGAGACTGGACCTGCACTGTGAAGCCTTGAACCTTGGCTGAGGAATGCCCAGGCAGGACAGTTTAAAGAAACAGTGGGGACAAAGCTCTCCTCCCCCTTCCAAGTATTCACTATAATTCTGTAACTTAAACACAAGACTTGGCAAAGTGTAAATATCTCAGCACAGATTTTTTTGGTTATTATTTCAGTGGTGATTAAAGAGAATAAACAAATATACTGCACCCTTGCCTGTAGCACTTAAAATTCAAAACCTGCCAGGGTATGAAACCTGGAACTAGAAATGATAGAGGATAATATGTAGTAAATTCATCAACCTTGACTGGCCAGCATTAAGCAAAGAAAAAGCTGAAAAAACAGAAATTAATTTAAATTGTTTTTTGTAATTATCTAAGCAATCTAAAGGTTTCATAGTAACACAAGTAAGAACATTTTATTTTTAACAATGTGATTTTTTTTTTCAAACCCAAGACTGTAACTCTTTTTCCTCAGAACAGTACTTTGAAATAGCAAAAGATGAGAGGGACACCTTTCAGCGTTAATAAACTGAGGAATATTTATGAGAATTAGCCTGGCATCTTCTTTGAAGCACCAGACCCCTGAGATGAATACGATGGGTACAAGGCATACCTATTACCAGTGTGAGAGATGCTTCAGAATTTGTAATGTGGTGCAGCTCCAAGGTCACACAGGTGCACAGGACACGCCTGACATCAGTCTGCACAGCAAGGGGAGCCCAGGTGAGGTTGCCCAAGTCAGGACAGACTTCTAGGGCAGGCTCTGGGTGTCTGTGCAGCCACACTGGCTTTG
Source organism: Aegotheles bennettii (assembly GCA_013398125.1). Taxonomy (NCBI): domain Eukaryota; kingdom Metazoa; phylum Chordata; class Aves; order Caprimulgiformes; family Aegothelidae; genus Aegotheles; species Aegotheles bennettii. The sequence continues at coordinate 131,218 of VZRW01005207.1, forward strand.
AAAGGCATATTGTTATGTGATGGCTTTATAGCACTCCAACAAAGGAAGCAGAATGAAACAGAAACTCACCTTTTTAGCAAGTGGGAGAGATAAAGAATGAGAATAAAGTGTATAATTAAACCTGATTAAAAATTATTACATTTCCATTTCATTATCCATGATAGCAAGAAAGAAAATAGAAAATAGGAGAAGTGCTGTGAATACAGGCTGTGATTAAAAAAGAAAAATGGACTGTCCTTGTCTGACTTCCACTTAGTATGAGAGATGAGCTGTTTGGCTTGTCATATATTGAGCTCTTTTTCTGTACCACACCATGGAGTGCTGAAAACACCAAGAAGGAATCTAAATAACCTGTTCATAAGAGAAAGGAAAAAAAAAAGCTGATGACCTTTCAGTATTTGTTGGGAATGAACTGTAAGCAGCAGTTTGAAGATGAAAAGTAATTGGCATTGAGCTTTCTTAATTATTTTTTCAGTTTCAGGCCTTTAATATAGTTCTGGGTCTTGCCAACACACCTAAATGAGGTTTACAGAACCCAGAGTGTGAATTCTGTGCTCATTAATAGAGAGGCAGCAGGACAAAGGCTGAAGGTGTTTTTTTCTTCTTTCACCTGGTATAAATCACCACCCACCCATGAGTCAGTCTTCATGCATTCTGGTGGGCCACTGAAATGGAAATCCTTTAATGCAGCTCCAGACAAATGTGGCACTAGCAGAACGAAGGCAGGCAAGATGACCCCTCTGAAACACCTTGATTAACTAATATGTGGAAATCTGCAATCTCCATGTCCATCAGAGCATGCTAAAATAAACACCACCAGAAGGAAAAAAAATTATTCATTTTCCAGGGAAAAATATTAACAAAGCAGAAATCACAAAACCAGGCTGGTCCTCTGAGCACCGTGTTTACAGACCTGCACCATCTTTATGTGGATCAGAAAAAAAGATATCCTGGCTAAATAAAAGCCCCAACTATTGGAAAACATACTGGCTCATTTAAACCACTGGTTTAGAAGATGCTAAAAAAAACCCAAACCATCATAAGAGATTGCATAATCAACTGAACTCTTTCATGGCACTTGTGACAAAATATGGTGTATGTGCCATGAGGCAGTAATGTTGGTTGTGCTCTACTTGGTTGAACGCTCCAGTATATTCTCATTCACAGAAAATGGCTGGGAACAACTGGCATCTCACTGCATCTTGCCAAAAGCCTGAAGGGAGCTTCTGTAATGAACTCCCTGCCTTAGCTCACCTTAGCATTGAAATGTCAGTGCTGGAAGTGCTCCCCTGAACAGCACATGTAGGGATAGCACCAGCCGAGATGATGGCGGGCATTACTTAGGAGGAGATTATGTCATATGAAAAACTAAACCTAAACAAATAGCCAGTCTGCTGATGCCTGAACATTCCTGTGCTCTGAAACACAAACCTGTCATTGCCTAATTCTGTTTGGGCAGAATCAAGAACAATTCTGCCTCCAAGCCAAAGCAGTTTTGTAGATTTAGCACACTGGAGATGTGTTCCTTCATTCCCCTCCTCCGTGTGTGGAAAACTAGGGAAGAGGGAAAGCAAAAGATAATGGAGGACAAACATGGGTTTTTGCTTGTTATCATTATTTCTTTGGCTACATGAATGCAGCATGATCTATGGTTGCAAGAGGCCAGTAGAGCCAAGCTGACCATGTGGTTAGATGCCAGCAGCTGGCTTGTCATGGTCTGGTTTTAGGTCATTGTTGCTCCTGAAGTGGGGAGAATACAGGTAACACGGTATTCATGCTGCACACACTGCAGAGCACTGCATCCTTAAAGGCTTGGTGCCTGAAGGGCAACCTTCATCCTTAATACAGGAGATGCTAGGGGACCTGTGAAGAAGGTGTCTTTCAGTGTGACCCACAGGATTAATGAGGATATGAGCTGTGGCAGTAGGGGGAAGGACGAATCATGAATACTCTTCTTTTATTTGAGTCCAAGAGGGTAAATATGTATTCTGAGAATCTGCATCTAGCTTTGCTGGCAATTGCTTATTTGATTGCCTTCCTTGTACTATTTTTTTAGACCTTGTCGCCAGGAAGAATTAAACTGAATTAACTAGATTGTTTTCGTATACATTGGTGTCATGCCTGGAAGGAAAAATCTTGTACTGTGGCAAAGACCATCCATTTATTTTTCTTGTATTTAATGTCTACTGTAGTGCTTCATCTTAAAAAGCATGCTGCTAAACTGTGCAGCCCGTAAAACAGGCATCAGGAGTTATGTGCACAGTGAGAAATAACCCATGATTTAATTTGAATTTGCACCATTACTGAGCCACTTGTGCAATTATGTGCTGCATTACATTTCTAGCTGGAGCCCAGAGATAAGAGGAATGGGGTTTCAGAAATCCCTGTAGACCAACCACAGTCTTTATAAAAGGATTAGTGACTGGAGATCCTTGACTCCAGGGCCTTGAAAGGACACTGTTCAAGAGAAGGCAGGGAAAGAAGGCAAAAGGAAAGATGTGCTCCACACCTGCTGAGAGTCAGCCTTTCAAATTATCTCAAGCTGGGCACCTTGATGTAACAGACACTTCTGAGAGTTTGGGTCCACAGAAAGCTACGGACCTCAGTCTGACTGCAGACCTTGCAACATCGCCTGCACTGCTGCCAGAGCTGAGCATAGAGCAGACACAGCCCCACCTCCAGCCCTGGCCAGGTCTCTGGGAAGGCAGGGGACACGGCAGACCCATGGAGGCTCCCATCCAGGATTTCTGCAGCTGACACGGGGGAGGATCTGGCATTTTGGTCTCTTGTGCCCCCTTGCAAATGATATCGTGGAGTGGCTCTTACTTTGAGTCCTCCTCTTCACACAATTTCCTATTTTCCCTCAGTAATACACAATGACAACTTTTTTTTCTTTTTTAATAAATATTACAGGCACTATGTGATTTATCCAGTGTGCAGAAAAGAAAGATTTAGGTGCAAAAGAAAGACATTTAATAACTCTCCCATCTTGGACAGCCTCTGCTATTATGGCATCATTTTGCTTGAACCGTGGGGCCAGAGTGCAGCAGAAAGATATCTGCTGCTTGACTGACAAACAGCTGGCATAAAAACCATCCAGAGCAACGTGAATGCTCGTGCCTTCTAAGGGCAACGTGGGCTCTTTCTTTCTGACTCAGTTTTATCTGAAGGTGAATGCCTACTCACCTGCAATATATTCTGTCTGCAAATTGGCAAATGCCATTGTAATGGTTCTCATTTTATCTTTTTCTATTAAGCCAGGGGAAGAAGTTATGAGGAAGAGAGAGATATTTTTGTTTTCTCTTCAGAATCTCCTATATAAGCAAAACTTATCAAAGGGCATTGTTTATCATTTGATTTGGAAATAATTTTGCCTTTCAACATTCCCAGTGCATGTCAAGAGAAATAGAGGCTTGCAGGAAAAGGAGATGAAATATCCTCTTGTTATTTATTGATTTTGTGTGGCTCAGCATGGAAGTTTCATATAACAAAAACAACAGCTTAAGAAAGGTGACCAAGTCATCAAGAACCACTTAGGTACACAACTGCTGAAGCCAAAAAGGCACAAGGATATTGCTTGTGAGCAGATATGAGCACAAACACCTTTGTACACAGGCATGAACTTCTGTGGAAGGGGTGAGAAACCCCCATGGAGCTGAAATTTACCCCCATGATGTGACAGGCAGCAGGGGCTTTGTCTTTTAATATTCATATGGAGAAATCACAGCTCCCCACTCCCAAATAGGCACAGTCAGTACTGATGTACCAGCCCCAGCTACTCACCACGCTGTTCAGAGAGAGGTGAGTAACTCTGGTCACAGTGTGCATGCCTGCACTGGCTGATCCCATGCTAAGCCTTAGCTGGTACTGTGTCTCTTTTAATATTCATATGGCATAAAACCATGATTAGGCAAACCAAAAACAAAGCAAAAGGAGTTTAGTCCAGCAATGCTTTGCAGTCCATATTCTTTAGTGCTGCCTACCTGCACAGAACATTTAAACACATCTCCATTGCTTGTGTTCACTACAAATAGCTTCTTCCTTGCTAACTATTTTACACACAAGGTTTTGGTAGTTGGATAAAGGCACAAAGACTCAAAAAACCCCACAAACCACACCGTAAAACCAAAAATGCCTACCCCAAGCACAGAGAAGTGGCAATAGTACCATCATGCTGTTTTACTCGGCAATATGTTTCCTTCATTAAGATAAACTACTCTGCTTTCAGCCTTGTAGTGTGTCTGCTCAGAACTGGATTACTGCCTCATAAAACTGCAATGGTGCAATTATCACTTTAATATTAGGCAGGTACTGCAAGGTGCTCTCGGTCTGTGCTTGGTGGGACACTTTATGGTGACCATAAAGCCAATGTGGTTTCAAGTACTCACTACAATGATAAATGAATGAATGATACCGTGGGCTGTGTCTTTAACAAGGTGGAATAGCTTCTTCTTTTCTTATCTTCTTTGCGACAGGCAATGGAGGTATGTGAGGTTGTAAGCAGGTGGTACAGATGTCAAACTGGAGGTCTGAGATGAAGATATATGACGCTGAGACAGGGACATATGTCTGAGACTTCACTAATGCACATTTCTACTGAACTCTGCATCTCAAAATATTTTCACTATGCTTCCCTAATCCCTTCATTTGGGAATGATCAGGTGCTAACTTTTGTGCAGCACCATGTGGGACTCTTTGGACAAGGCAGAACTTCTCAGTTTCTTTCTTAGATGCTCACAGACAGTAGGAGCAGATCTGTGAGGAAAGCAAGAGAATGTCTCACATCCTGAGATGTAGCTGGGTTGGGAACAAACACCAACACACTCCAGTTTCAATGCTAGGATTGCTTGTGGGGAAAAAGGAGTGGGAATCACTGCAAAAACCCCAATGTCACTCCTTGCAGGCTGGATGGATGCGGACGATGGGGATGCACAGTGAAAATGTCACATAATATAAAATATTTTCAAAAGTCTGGAAGGAATGCTGGTAGAGAACTTTCCTGTACATGAGCTGGCTAGTTACAGCAGTGGAAAGAATATCAATACTGCAGATGAAAGTGGGTTTGGATTGAAAAGTAACAACATCACATGCCAAAGGGAGAGGTAAAACACATCTGAAGCAGGTAAATGGAAAACAGACCAGGGTAAGCTAGAAACCTCCCTACTACCTTTGATTATCAAGGATACCAGCTACTTTCATGGACAGGCAGAGAGTGATTATTTGGAATTCTCCTTCACATTTTCCTCCCTCGCCGTTTTGAAATGTTCTGGAATTTATTTATCTTGTTTTCAAAATGAAATTTCAGATTAAAATATTGTCACAATCATCTGTTTTAAAAAATTCCTTAAGATTAGCTTTTAATTTCACACTATGTGAATGGGCATTGAAACACCATTTATCAAGAGATAAAGTCTGTTTCAGGGTAAATACAAAACAAAATAAAATGGGAAACATTTTAAGAATTTTGCTGATTAAAAAAAATAATTGAGAGCTCAAAAACAGCCTTGAGATTTTTAACTGGACATAAAAGGGTCAGTTTTTAGTAGCCTAAAGCAAGAAAATTCAGTATGCCTTATTTTTTTCTATAAATTCCTCTTTTCTATTTTAATAAATCAAACTAAGTCAGAGAGCAAAAATATGGTGTTTCAGATGAACGAGTAACTAAACCATTTTTGAGATCTGGCCTTCACAACCAGAGTTTAAAATGAATGCTTGTCAGCTTTATATGCTCACTGAACTTGAGACTTATTCAAACACTCCCAATCTCTTAGCTCCGACGTGCACTAAGATTTTAATGGCATTTATTGATCCTGGATACATTACACCTGGAGATGTCACTACTCATAAGGAATGTAACAAGATATTGTAAATATGCAAAACACACGGATATCAGACAGGGCTGGCTCAAAGCTCCTCAGAAATGGAAGCAAATGCAGCTTTGTTGCCAAAAGAATGAAGAGGAGATGGGAACAGGCTTCCTCTCCTGAATGGAAGGGAGAGAAGATGGCAAAGGGCTGCAGACGGGATGTCAAGATACCAGAAAAACTGGATCTGTCATCCCAGCTGCTGCCCAAGGAGTGGTGCAAGACAGTAGCTGACATTCTGGGAGGATTGGTCTTCTCCCAAACCTGCATATGCCCCTCCATGCCCCCCTGCCACAGTGGCAACCCCAGTGCCACAGTCCCAGGCTGCCTTTGAGTCCATCCTGTGCAGGAGGCAGCAGGGCAGGGGCAACACAACCTAGCTCGGGGCCTTGGACTGCTCCCAGTGTGAAACACAGACAAAATGCATAGCATTTCCAGCAACAAATGGACTGTGGTTGTGTCTTGAAAGATGGGAGAATCCTCTATGGCATTTGAGGACAAACAAATGACAGTTTCACAATCTTCTTTCCAGTTTTCTTTTGTAGGACACAGGTAAGTGATCTCTCAAGCTGCCTTAATACCCTATTACTCACAAGCTGAACTACACTCAGCCTTTAGATAGACCTCCCATTAGTTTAAATACTGTATAAGCCTCTCTTTTCTCCACAGTTCTTAAGTACAAACCCTCTGAGAGGAAACATGCTGCTCAGGTAGTTTAGAAACCTCAGTGAACTTGACCCCGTGATCCGATTGGTGTGATTTCCAAGTGCCTGCAGGACTTAAGACCCAAGTTTTAAATCACCTAAAACATTCTAAAATCAAGCAATACAAGGCAATTGTTGATTGAATTCAGCTATAAACTTCCACCTGGACTTGGGTTTCTGCTCACACATGGTGCCTCATTCCCAGGTGATCTGAAGGAACCAGTGCAGGGGCAGGATGCCTGGTCAATGTGCCTTCATGCTCCTCTGCTGAGACCAAGCAGCATCGTAGCATCATTGAGAAATGAACTGATGGACAGTGTGGGAAACCTTGAAGAGCAAAAGGGATCCATTGGATTGTGGAAATGACTGTTCTCCCCCCTGGAAGTGGAGAAGCAGCATCCATGGAACGCTTTCTTGATGATTTTTTTTTCCCCTGGAGCAGCTGGTTACTGTAGAAATTGCTGCACGGTTCATTCTTTTAAAGTAATTTGAAAAACTGGTGGCCCTCTCTGCATCCATCATTTCCAAGAAATGGACTTATGCAATTATACTAAATTAAGTTTCAACTATGCAATTATCTCCTTTGCTAATTAGTGGCTGGAACTACCAGACGCTTAAGGTCAATTTACTTCTGTTTTTTCAGTTCTTCCTTTCTCATTTCTACTAACCCCACAACACCCCTCTGGCAATCACTGCCTGTGGTTGCCCTTGCTGTATGTCTGCTTTCTCTGTCTCAGAAAGCAAAAGCACCAGAAAGCCCCACCACAAATTAAAACCCAGTCGTTTGAGATGAGCTAAATTTGGTACATAGTGAAGAAGCAGGAGACAAGCCTTGATTTTTGCTGCTATGTGTGTTTGATCGTTATCATAACTGATGAAAAGGAACATGCATATCGTGGAGCTGAAAATGACCTTTTTGATCCCTTCCCCTGGGCATGAATCTTCACATGCTTTCTTTCTCTGTCTCCTCTTTGCTGCCAAACCCCTGGCTGAGGAAGAGGTACTAATGTAGCTCACCTCACTTCTCTGTTCTGACCTTTGGGTAGATACTATCCATGCATGCAAATTGGGAACGGGGCATTCATCAACTGAAGACATCGAGGTTTACTCTTTGCAGTAAAATCAATGCTTAGACACTAGAGGTAAGTCTGATGAGAATGATAATCTAATGTAACTTTTCATTTATCTCAGGTCAATTCCTAATATTGCCAATGAGAAAACACTTTCAATTTGAAGGAGAGCCCGTTCAGAAATTCAGTTGTTCTCTTGATCAGAATGGAGCTATGAAAAAATACTGGCTGTGCCATGCAGTTATCATTAGAAACCAAAGGAAAAGAAAGGTTTGGATAAGAAATAAACTCTTTAAAGTTCACACTCACTCGTGTCTATGCCAAATAGTACAAAGCTGAAGCAATGCTATGAAAACTGACAAGACAGATGGCATCTATTCACCATTAAAAAATAAAAGAAAAAAGTAAAGAGGAAAGAAGAACAAACAAAACCCCAAAGTAAGAGTGTGAAGCAAAGCACTTGAAGGTAATGGGCCAGGTTCACCAGCTTGTTCTAGTTGCTGTAGGCTTTTCTACAGAGCAAAGCAGCTGGGCACATAGTTGAAACTACTGACATCAGTGTAGTTGTGCTTTCTTCCACCCAGCCCCCATTTGGACCAGAGACTGATGTCAAATGCTGGTGCTAGAAATTCTGTTCCCATCTGCTGCTTTGTAATTCTGCTCCTTTTACAAATTTCCAAATGCAGCCTTGTTACAACGTACCTGTACCTGCAGCTACCATCAGCAAATCCAGCTCTAATCCACACAAGCTCACTTAATGGCCAGTAAAGTCTTAACCTCGATGTAAATCCCTTGGTGGTAAAAACAAACTTTCCTTTGTAAAGTGCCAAGCACAGCATGGATAACAGAAATGAACTGTTCCTAATCCCATCATACAGGCTAGAGATGAACAAAACCTGAACAACACCTTCCCCATATAGTCCATATGAGACACTGCCACCATCCTTTGCAAAGTTAGATATACTGTTCTTTCCTATTTATGCTTCTAACTGAAAACCCTATAGCCTCTGGTCTCTTGAGCAAGGACATTCCAAATCATCTATATTTCATGTTATATTACATTGTAAGCAATGGAAGCTGTGAAAGCCTTCTTTGCAAGAGCTTTGATTTGGCTGCAGATGTTGCACGCAGCCCTCCCTCTCTCCTCTCATATCAGTGTGATTTATTTACACAACACATCATAAATGATGCAGCAACAAGTAGGTTCTTAATTAATAAAACAGCTTCAGAATTCACACTTCCAGAATGAATTGTATGTTTTCTGCTTATTTTCAAACACATCTCAACCTAGCTAATTTAATTTCTAATCTCATAAATGCTGTTATCAAGACATTATAATTGAGATTCTGAAAGCTTGTTTACAACCTATTCAGAGCAGTCAATCTGCCTTAAAATATTTCTGTTTGGAAACAGACACTGCTTTTAAATAACAGACAAAATCCCTTTCAAGAGGTGCCATTCTTTTCATTGCCTGCTTTGTGTAGAAGCATGTTCCATTTGGGCTCAGGAAAAATGACAAGGGGGAGAGATGTGAGCATACGTATGTTTTGTATCAAATTAAACCAAAGCAAAGCAAATAAGTGGAGTTGGCTTCCAGTGTGTGATGAAAACTACTATCATATTCTTATGTTTTAAGAACAGCAATAAAATGCCTTCAAAGATCATATATTATTTGATCTGGACTCTAAGCTTGAAAAATAGTCACTGTATAATGTCACTTTATTGCTGAAGAGTGTGTCACCACAAAGGGAGATGATGTGGTGAATTAAATGGCACAATTCACTTGTTAACTGAATCAGGAACATAAGTGTGAAAGATTAACAAAATGAATGGCAGGGGAGATGTGAGTGAGAAAAAAATAGCTAACCTTTACGTTTTCTTACAGAAGTTTGGGGAAACTTTCATGGGCAGGATAGTCCACTGCACTCTGCAGCAGCCCTGTGCAGCCCACTCCCATCTCCCAGGAGAGATATTTCATGAAACCAGCATGCAAGAGACATCTCTGTCTGGGCTATGATAGTTCTGGCTCAGTCCTCTTTCTCCATCAATAGGAAAAAATGCAAATTATTTAATTAGCATATTACTGTGAATTAACATCATTTATCAGAAAAGGCTCAAGTGATGATCCTACTGCTTGAGAGCTAATTGAATACAGAAATCTTGAGTACGAGCTCAACGTGAACTCAGTTTGGTGTGAAAAAGTTTGGTGTGCACTGCCAGAGACAACTCGGAAGGCGCAGGAGCACTGCACCAGACCCCACGAGACAAGGGGCATCCTTCAGCTGGGATGGACCACACAGGCTTGAAGTCAGGCTCACAGTCCAAATGCTTGTGCTTCTTGTGCTGAGTAGACATCTGGGCATAGCTTGGGGCACCCAGAAAACCATCAGGAGGAAGCAGTCACGTGGGCAGCCTTGTCCCTGACCACATCTGACTGAAAGGGAGGGCTCGTGTGGGTGAGAGCACCTGAACCTTCAGCAGCCAGCACAAGGCCATCCCAGTCAAGTCTTTTCATGCAGGTAGGGCAGAGGCTGTTGTCCTCTCTATCCCTCTGTTCTCTTTAACCCTACACCCTCCTCCGCTACAAATCTGTGAAACCAGACCCTCTGGGTGTCAATAGCACGATGCTGTTTTGTTTTCTCACGGAAAATTTCTGGCTTGTCAGCAGAATACACCTGGGTAGACACAGTGCACTAAGGAAGGGCTTTTCCAGGAGGATGGATGGTACTTCACAAGAAAAGAGAAAAACAGTCTGGCTGTATCTGTGTGCTGGTCTGAGTTTGACTCCGAGTGGCTGGTGCCAGTTTAAGAAACTGCATTTTCTGTAGCAAAAATATAAAATCAGCACTTACTCTTTAACTTCCTCACTGCCTCCCGCTGCCCAGTGCAGAAGGGATTAATGAGGGCCCCAGGAGCTGGATGATATCCTTCATGCTTGCTGATCGAAATAGGAAACAGGAAACCAGAGCCTGTGGACAGCACAGCATGCCAGCAGTTCTCTTCACCCTCCTTTACTGAAATACCAGCCCTCATGGTGTTTGTTCATTTGGAATCTGTGTATGTGGAGGGAGACACATTCTGGACCGAGGCAGGGGTAAGGACATGTTTTGGCAGAAGAGATTTCTGGTCGTATTTTCTCCAACGGAAAGCAAGAGAAATGTATCCAGAAACATGGCAATCACCAATATGTTTGCTTCTCTGCTAACCACAGGCAATCTGGAAATCAGGGTTTCCTGGCTGTTTCTGGTTAACAGAGATGTTTAAAATGTTAATGGCTGTCTGTGTGATGGAGTCCAACATCTACTGCCCTGGAGCAAGAGCCAAGTTCATTGGAAAGAGTTGGTTTGCCTACAGCTTCTGAACAGTGCAGCTGTAACCGCTCGCAGGAAACTTTGGTGCAGCTGGTGTGATGTCCTGCCCTGAGAGTCCTCCTGTCAGGAGAACAAAAACCTTTAAATGCTACACCCCATGGCAGCTCGTCTTTGTATTCCCAGGAAGAAAAGCTCATCTTGTAGATGCAGAGCCTCTAGAGCAGTCCTGAACTAAGTCAGCACACAAGCCCTTGGAACACAGAAACATTTCCAATTTTCAAACAACAAGCATGGATCCAAGGGCAAGTGTTGCACACTTCTAAGGTGCTATGGGAAACCCCTGCGTGGGAGAGCTGCAGAACCTAGGGCTGATGAAAGAAAGACTTCCCTGAAATGGATTAGATGCAACAACCAGATGCTCATATGCTTTGTTGTCTCAATGTTTGTCTGCAACAGACTGTTTCTCTTTCCTCAAAGTGTTGTGCTGCACTGCCAGGAACCACATTGTGAATCCTCCTCAAATTTGAATATAGTGGGAGAGTCTGGAGGAAAGGAGTGAGCAACTTTTCTACATTACTGCTTGAAGGATGATTTTATGCAAATCTTCTCCCTTCCTCTAACCTTTGAAGTAACACCACTGGTGAAAAGTGAGGAACGCGAAAAGTTTTGCTCCACCTGGAAGCAGAGCCTTTAGGCATGAAGGATGTGAAGGCAGAAGGACTACCAAGCAATGAGGCAGTGAGAAGACAGGCTTACTTTTTCCTCTCTTTCCTAAGGTGAACCTTAGCTAGAGAAAGCTACTCAGTCAGTCATCTAAAACTCTACTCCTTGTTTAACAAACAATAGACAGGCTGAAAATGCGATGGCTGAAACCTCTCAGAGAAGGGTGTTCCCCTTAATTTATCTGTGTTAATAAAGTCCCTTTATCTTGTCTATGGCATTTGCTTTAAACACAAACTGTAGGAATACAAAGTGTAATTGTACTGAACTAATACAATTAATGACATTAGCTGTGGAGATATGAATGCAAGGATGGATTTCTTCCACTCTGTTGGTATTAATCTCAATTTGTATCCACCAAAAGTATTTTATAAACTTAAAAAACACCTTTTCACACAAAGAAATGTTCATAAACACAATAAATGGAGGTAATTATATCCTGTAGTCAGCTAAATTCAAAGTGATTCACATATGATAGTCACTTGACTTCTCTCTGGATTTGCTCTGAATGACACATCTCTGACTTGAAATCATTTTTGTTCCAAGCCGTTATGAATCCATTTACACTAAATGATGGCAGTACTTAGAAGGGTGGCTGAGAGTGAGTTTCTACTGCAAATATTGCTCTCGTTAAGCAGTAGTGGCTTGTGGGTATGTATGTGGCAGGTTGTCTTTCCTTTTTATTTTTTTTTTAGTATCTAGAGTCAGAATAGCTCAGCACAGATACCACTGTGAAAGCTTGCGCTTCCCCTAGAAGGTCACTAGCATGTCATTAGTTGACCTCAAATCTACTGCTTCTGAAAATACATTTTTAAGACCCTCACCCCCAAACAGCAGCAATAAATTACTTGACAGACACCCACGTGGCCTGCAAACCACCTCTGACCACTAGTGCAGCTCTGCAACCCACTGCACACACGCCTGAATACAGGTTTTAGGACCACACTGCTTTGCCCATCTCCTTCCACCCCTACCCAGTTTCCCAGCCTCCACACTAACGTAGAGAAAGCAATCCATCTACATTTCCCATCCTCCTGGCCTCTTCAGCATTTACCTTATCCTCCTACAGCTATGAGATGCTTCCTAACTGGGCCAGTGCTCAGCTGCCCATGTCCTGCTGCAGCAGCACCCTGTGTGGGGCATGCACTGCCTGACTGAGCAATGGTCTGAGAACCTCACACAAGCTGAGATAGGTGATGCTGAGGAGCCTTGCAGCACCTGAGGCCTGTTCTTGGACAAAAATAAAGATCAGAATCCACTCCCAACTTCTTTGTGCATCCAGACCGGGATAAGAGAGCTGCAGAAAGAATCTGAGTAGAGAAATACTTGATTTATTCTCATTATGCCTTGCCTTTTTGTTTCCAAAATAAATTCACAGAGAAGAAAATGAGTAAACTGAATATTCATCACCCACAAACACTTGTAAATTTTCAAGAGCATCAATGCCTTTTTACAGTGTTGAAATAGAACCGGCTTTCCCTATAGTACACCAGCTTATCAGATGATGCTCAAATGCTAAGCATTTCCTTTAATTTCTCAATTCAAAAATAAAAGCCAGCCAACTCTTGGGATGAAGCATGATGTAGCACTACAGAAATTCGTTGCGACTCTCTCTCCTCCTCCAGGAGTGTGATGTTTCTGGCATATTTAAAGTTGTTGTTGGGATTGTCTTTAAAGATTGAAAGAGTCCATAAATTTTCATGAGTTGTGGGCTACGTTGCAGTTACAACAAGGACTGTACGTGCACTGTGTGTGTGTTAAAGGTATCCAGATGCACAAACAAATAGAAAACAAACTCTCTACATAAAACATTTTTTCCCTTTACCCCCGTCTTGTTGCCATCAGTAAGATATTGAGGACTGTAATTCATTAGAAAAAAAAAAAAGAAATAGAGGGTAAGGAGACAGAAGTAAGAGATCAAGAGAAATTTAGCTGGAAGTCTTCTGAAGCTGGCATCAGCTCCTGAGGGTGGCTGCCTGGCTCTGCTCCTCTGAGATTGATGGCCACCCTCTGCTCTCTGCTTTTCAAAGTAATGGTGAGCAGCTCGGCACAAATCCAGCTGAGCACAGCAAGAGGGTAAGAACACTCCTTAAAGCTCCTTTTCTTTGCTCCTGAGAAACAACACTGGGACTCTGCATAAACCCTCCCTTGCTGGGAAGTCCCCAGTTAGCATGGGGGCTCACACGGGGTCTGTGGGTCAGTGCTGATATCTGCAACTGTGAGATGAGCCATAAAGGAGAAAAAGTGGGGTTGCAATCCCACTGTGAGCTTCATCTGGCTCAGCCCAAGAGCTGAGTATATTTTCTGTTTGGGTAGAAGAGCTTTTGCCTGTGTAGAGCTCATTGCAAAGCAAGGGAATTAAAGAATTTCAAATACCCACCTTAGCAAATGAATAACACAGTACTGATGATGGAGCCTTGTGTGCTCTGCCTCAAGAATTCATCAGATCACAGACAAGGAGAAAGCTGTGCGAGTGAGTAAGCCCTGGTTGCACTCCCGTTTGTACAGATTGGACATTTTGAAGTAACCAGGGCTTGGCTCTGCCAGATGCAGCCTCTCCTGGGATACAAGGGCTTTCCTTCCTTCTGGAAAGGCTGGCTACAACAAAGGCTGAATTGCAATGAGAGAGGGTTCATCACCTCGATCCTGAGAGAGCATGGGTACAACTCAGCCACCTGAGTACAAGCTGCACCCAAACTCACACCCTCAGCAGGAAAACAGTAATTCCCTGTAAAGTGGACAAAGAGATTTAACCAAGTTTGTCAGAGAGAAATATGAATAATCAACCCTTCTAAAAACAGAACACTTTTGCCCAAAAGGATTTTACCCTTTCTTCAGTAAAAAGTAGATCTATTAGCAGGATGATAAAATCTCCAAAAGTATTCTCAGCTTTCAGGGGCTTTCTGGAACACCATTGTAGGCCATCAAAGGTTTTGTGCTTGCTGTAGGACTGGTGGGACTAGTTTGTTCTATCTTGAATCATCATCAAGACCTTTTATACTCCTTCTACAAAAAGCATTGCTTTCAGCTATTCCTAGGTGCATATTTATCTCCTTTCACATGGCTACTCAGATTTTAGGCCAATAAAGGATTTTTAAAAACAGTCAAAATGTATCAAAACAGGCACTGGCTGAAGTATTCCTCCCTACCTAAATTGTCCTGGTCCACAGGTTCCAAAACTACCACATCTTCTTGTCTATCATTACCTTTGCCTTGTAAGCACAAGGAGGCTGACAGCTTTTTCAGAGCTCTTGTATTTATAAAAGCTACCCAAACCATCCAAGTTAGAAGCGTGTATCTCACTGGAGCTATGTCACTTATCTAGTTAATGTTTCGAAAGCCTTTTGATATCTGCAGATGAAAGGCTCTGTAACAGGCCAAGACATTACTGTTATTACCCAGAGATGCTAGGAAGTTCTCCCACAGCTACTGCGTGTATATCATGAAAATCTGAAGGCTGGGAAAGTTCCTGTAACATCACAAAAGGAGCTGTAATGCTCTTCCCCGTAGTCTAGCTCTGTACTGTGAGGGTTTTAAAGGGCCTTGAAATACTGCGATAAGCAGCAGCTTCCCAGCAGATCCAGAGAAATCTGCATAATCTATCTTGCTTTGTTAATTGTGCTAATATCAGACCTTCAGCTAGTGGTTTCAAAACCTCTGTTCTGCTAAGTCTTCTCTTCTCATGCTCCAAATCCTTTATTTTCCTGCACAACACCTGTGGGAACGCTCTCATCTTTCTATTTGCTATGCCACCACCACCCCAAATATCTCTGTATGGAATGGCCCCCAAGCCTCATCCCTTGGATGTCAGAGCAAGGGAAGCCCCTGTTTGGAATGGGATGGATGGATGCACAGCCCCAGTGGGCACAAGGCAGCGTGGCGTCAGGGGAGTGGTGTGCTATCAGCTGCAGCACAGCTGGAAAACCCCTTTTGCAGCTGATGTCTCACGTGCCAGGCAGTCAGTCAATGAGTCCTGGAGCAGGCTGACAAGTTACATGTGAAGTGTCCTGTCCTGGAGCACACGAGAAGCCAGATTAAGTGGGGAAGAAAGAGCAGGGAGGCAAATTCTGGAGCTGGACTCTGGCTGGAAACAGATTTCCAGTGTTCCTTAAGAAGCGTGATACAGTCAGGAACACAGGCACCAGCTGGTTAGCACAGCCCTTGGGACAAGGAGAACAGAGAGAATATCATCTCTGGGTAATTAATGTCCAGGGATGCCTGAAGTGATAATGAAGTAACAATGTTAAAGCTTGAATTGAGTTCCCAATATTTTATCCTGAATTTGTGCATATTTCATGCTACTGCGAACGCCACCCATGTTTCTTCTGGAGTGGGCCAAAAGGCAGAAGACAATCCTGTCCAAATGTAAAGATGAAGTGATGAGTACACACAGTGGACCAGCATCCCTGGAGCTTTCAGTGCCTCAGGGTATTTTTGTAAAGTGTATGGCACGAATATGATATTATTCCATCACACAAAAATAGAAAAAAAGAAGGTTATGCCTTGTATTGGTGCAAAAAAGTATTGTTTTGGTTTCTCAGGCAGCTAGGATACACACGTTTTTAAAGATCAAGCCCATGTAGAAACTGGTCAGACTGATCTGGCCTGGAGAGCTCCGATGGCAGCGTGAGAGGCAGCTTGGTCTAGTGGACTGAAAGGCAACAATTCCTAAGGTCTAATCCTGGCTGACACAGAGCCACTGTGTGGCCTTGGGCAAGCTCCTTAAAAAGACATGTCAGGTCAACTTATGCCTGAAATTAAAGTTTCACCAATATAAGGATCTGCAAATACTTACATCAGTAGAAATGAATGTCATCCTTTTTTATTTTGATTTTTAATTTGTGTGGGGAAGGGTGAAGGGTGAAGGAAGGGAAGCAATGTTGCCAGTTAGAAGTCTTGGAGATGTTTTTTTCTGCATGGTTTTCAGCCTCAGTGCTCTTTTGTGAAAGCAAAACTGGTCAAAAATTACTTCTCCAAAGAGAAAGAATCCTCTGGCTGTAAGACAGCACAACCTTGATTCAGACAGCTCCTGAGCAGTGGGTGCTTGTAAGTGTTGAAAAGTCATTATCATTCAAGGAACACTAAGTATTAATTTAGTATATGCTAAGCAATAACCACAGTTCAAGAACCAGACTCTGCTCACTGCTAAGTGCTTTCCATCACCCTTGCCAGCCTGAATTAGACGTAAACTTTAAGACCTGCACAGCTACCTGTGCTGCTAAATCCAAGGGCAGGCACAGGCAGTGTTTCAGAGCTGATAGAAGTTTGTAAGATGATTTATTCCCTGTATGGTACTGACTTGTTAATATTTATCAAGTCGCTACAGCTTCCCGTGATTCCAGTTCTCCCCAAACTGCTTCATCATAATGACCACTACTGTTAGACCAGCCAGCAATTAATTATGAATGGCCCTTATTTAGGGAGAGTTTGGATCTCAGAGACATCTCTATTTGTGTGGTGATATTACTGCAATGGCACTGCACTCCCTTAAGTGATGCGACTGCCTTGGATAACACCGCTTTGTTCCAGGGATTTTGGGATGCTCTGGAGGGAAGCCTTCCTCCCTTACTGGGAAGGGCAGCTTTTTGATATTGTTTTATATGACTCTGTGTAGCTCATGATCTTTCTAGAGGGCCCTAGGAATATGGGGGAAGGATTTGCCTTGGGAAAGAGGCCAAGCCTACAGCCTTGCACAAGTCAGGAACCAGCTGTGGGTGGTCTGGTATCCATGGCTAACAGGACAAGAGAAAATGAGCTGCCAGGCAGAGAGGCATTAAAGGAACTAATGCCTCTCTGTGGTGTACAGATACAGTGGGAAACACAAAACAAGAGCTAAAGTCCCATCACTGGATAGAAACTGGCTGCGAGACAGAAATTAAAGAGCTGGAATAACAGTCAAATTAAAACGTGTCAAAAGTTGTCAGTGGCTGCCCCAAAGCCCCACTGTGTGGTAGGTTTGTTCATATTATCCATGAGAGATCTGAAAATGAGTTGCAAGGTGGCAAAAACCTGCAGACGCCACAGAGTTATCCAGGATAATTAAGACTGGAGAGGCTGTGTGGCACTCCAGTGGGATGCAATAAAGCTGGGTGAACCAAGAGCACAATACCACATCAAAGTAAGGTAACACAAATTGTGACAAAGCATCTGACCTGCTTGTGTACATCGCTGACTTCTAAAAGAATGGTGGTGACTCTGCAAGATGATCCAGACATCACAGAAATAGATGATGAACAGAAACCCCACTGTTCTGTGCAGAGTGGTGACTTGTTATTGCAAGAAAATTCTTGAGGAATAGTAGGGACATGGGTACCAAAGGCTTGAAAAAATTTTGTAGGAGGAGAATAAAGATAGCATATTTAAAAAGAATGAAGGTAAAGTAACATGTGATGGCTAATGGCTTACAGAAACTAAATCAGGCAAACCTCCTTTTCTTAGGCAAAAACCTGACAGTGAAACTGAAAACAATGCAGCAAGTTGACCTCTTGAGTGGACAACTCGTTGCTGAAAAAAAAATAAATCATTGAAGCAAAGAACTGGTTGGGACTTATTTTTTTTACATGTTTCTATGGATAATGAGATCCTTTGTGTTAGCATCTCTAACGAGGAGACACAAGCATGTATACCAAAGGACATAACCTAAGCACTAAAATATGAAATGTTAAGAGAGAATTTCCTGACAAACAAGTAGTTCCTAAGTTGTCCATGACTCTGTTTCTTGCTTTTCCCTTCACAACAGAAACTGTTGGCCAATTTCTTGTTATATGGACAATGAGGACGACTATACTGGGTCAGAGCACATCCTGTTGGTTTAATGCCCGAAAACTGTTGTTAAAAAAAAAAAAGCAGAACTAGATTGCAATGTACTGTTTTAAAGCCACTAAATACCCTAAAGGCACCTCTATTTAGCCAATTATCACCTCCCACTAAAGAGCTGTTCTTAAATATCAATAGATTTCAATTAATTTCTTCAGCAAAAGAGACAGAAATGCTATTATGAGACTTGTACTGTTTAAAAGGCAATGGGGGAGATAGGGGATGGGTGTTCAGCACAAAAAAAAAGCAGTAAAAGAGTGTTGCTCTGGACAGATTTTCATCTGTCTGGTTCAGCATAAATGCCCAAGAATGAAGGAGAAATGAACCAGAAGAATCAGCTCTGAGCTGCCTGGTGTCTGTTCACAGGGCTGTAAGTATAAGGTTGCCTCTTTCTTTAATTAATTCTTTCCCTTTCTTCATTACACTGGAGACTGTGACTGAGCTTTATTCCTCGACAGAAACCTATGGCAACTGACAAATTCCTCTGGGTAAACAGCCTGCCCAGAAGTGCTGAGGAGAAAAACGGATGGAGAAGAAAAGCTTCTATAGAAGAGCAAGTTATTTACTGCAGGCTACTCCTTGAATTTAGCCCCCTCTCCTGACTGCTGACAGCCCGCAGGAAGATGATGTGATGTGCATGAACTGATCTGCCACTCAAATGTTGCAGTACCCATGCCTGGTGAGAAAACATTTCATCCTAGCAGTTTTTTATCACCTAATGTACCTTAGCGATTCAGGTTCATTACTGGGGTGCCTCTGTCAGTCATTAAAACCATGTGGTGGTGTTTTGGCTCTTTGGCTGTACCAGCAAGACAAGGAAGGCTCCTGGAAAGCCAGCAGAAAACACTGAAACTGCAGTGGCGCTTCCGTTCTCTTTGGAAGGAGGGGACTGAGGAGAACAAAAGGGACACGTGCCAGGAGAGCAAGGAGAACCAAAATAGTTTGAAATCTTGTCTTGCTCCCTTATGTAAGAGGATCCCACCCAAATGGAGTTCTGCCATATGACGCCAAGTGCCTCTCCATGATTTACATGCTTTTGGGTGGTGCTTACTCACTATTCCAGCATGCTCTGATGAGTGGCAATTTGTTTCATGTTTTTCACATCTGAAGTATCATTCAGATTGGAGAGGGTGTCCACCGAGAGCAGAACAGGGAGTCACAGACAAGGGCTGTCTGTGCTCCAAACTGGCAGGGTGCAAGCCAGTGCATGCCTGGAGGCTATTTAACCTAAGGTCAGAGTGGGCACAACTAATAACTGCCTGCACTGAACCACAGAGGTGGATCCTGATGGATGGCATGAAGGACACAGTTCACATTTCTAACTTATTTTTTGGGCAAAACCAATCAGGCACTCTTGTGACTGAGACAGCCTGAAACAACATTCAAAAGAACAGAGACAATGGGAGAACTCCTGACAAGTCCTTCAACTGTTCCAGACAAGATCAGCTCAAAATTAGGGTCATTCTGCATTATATCCCTTTCTTCTGCTCAGGGTCTTGGTGGTGGAAGTGATTGGGAATGCATTAGTCTCTGCAGTAGTCTTTCTAATCTCTGGTTCCTCTGAACTTTCATGTTAGAAACCCTCTATCATGTAAGATTTGAAAGATAAAATCTCTTGTTTATGCTGAAGATCTGATTTTCTGTCTTGTATCTCCCAGAAAGCATCCTTTAGTCATGTAGTCCACAGATCCTCCAGTGAGTAGCTGTCCCTTTTGTTCTAGTTTTGTCTTAACTCTTCCTTTGAACAACTAGCTCTGAACACACACTTCAGTGTGACTTAGGCTTGCAAAGCAGAAGCAATATTAAAATCAGACCCAAGCATGTGTCACTTTGGGCCGTGTACCCTATTTTAGAAGGATTGCTTTAGTATCCATGGAACTTTTGAAGCAATAATGAAGTTTCACATAAAAATTATCAAATCATTCTAACTCTAAATTGGTATAAAAGTAAGAGATTTTCATCTCTCTTATCTCCACTACCCATCCTTCATAGCTTCAAAGCAGTAAAATTAATATGAAAAGTCAGAGAAAAATTAACTTTTGGTTAATGTGACCTGTGCTCCGAGGAAGATTATGATTATCTACCGAATGTTGTGTTCAAGTTCAGCTTCAAACTTCCTTAAAGGATAAAAATTTCTTACTCCTTGCCTCTGAGAATCATATATTTAAGAATTATCATTAAAATCCACATTCATATAATCTTCACCAACTTCACTTACATAAACAAAGAAAATCCCCCACACCAAAATCAAGATGAGGTCATCACAATGCCAAATGGAAGTGGACAATTTATACACAATCCATCCCTTGTGCCCTCATCACAATTAAAACAACTGCAATTCAGCATGATCATTCCACCCTCTAACATTGTTCAGTCCATGTTTTGCCCATTGCCTCTCCCAATTACTTTCCTTGTCTCTAATTCCTCAGGTCCCTGTTCAGGCCCCAAAAGGGGCTGTGCAGGGTTGACCCTAGCTGGATGCCATGTGCCCACCCAAGCTGCTCTATCGCTCCCCTCTTCAGCTGGAGGGAAGAGAGAAAATATAATGAATGGCTCATGGATCGAGATAAGGGCAGGGAGAGATCACTCAGCAATTACCATCATGGAAAAATCAGACTTGACATGGGGAAATTAGTTTAGTATATTACCAATCAAATCAGAGCAGGGTAATGAGAGATAAAGCCAAATCTTAAAGCACCTTCTCCCCACCCCTCCCTTCTTTTCAAACTTGGCTTCACTCCTGATTTCTCTACCTCCTGCCCCACACAGCAGCAGAGGGGGACAGGGAATGGGGACTGAGGTCAGTTCAGCACACGCAGTCTCTGTTGCTCCTTCCTCCTTAGGGGGGAGGAGCACTCAGTTGAGTTGAAATAGTATTGCAAATTCCCCAAGCAAAGTTAGAAATGCAGCAAAAGCTGGGCCTGAGCCTGCTTCTGTTCAAATCAAAGAAAAAATTCTTTAAGGAGAAGGACAAAGAGAAGGAAAGGGTCTACTACAAACAGATCCCAGATTACAATACTGGATTTTCTATGAGTTCATTTATGTACGTGCAGTAAGATTGGACCATTAAAAATTGTAACTTTCATCTGACAATTTTACATTTAAGTTTTTGACATCTATTACACCTGGACCTAGATAAAAGACACATTTTTTGAGGGAACAAGCACCAAGGTAATGAACTGGGTAGCTGTTGAGTGAGCATCTAAATTTTGCACACGGGGTTGTGAATTTCAGCCCCAGTTGTTCTCTCAGTGAATCAATGTTACACATGAGCTGTAACTAAATGCATCCATGTTCATTTGGTTGAACATTGGTAATTTCATTTTACCTGCTCATGGAGTTATTTTTAATTTCCAGCAATTTTGTGGTTGCAGTTTCCTCTATCACAGCAAATAGCTCACTAAAACTACCACGAGCCAAGAAATGGCTGTCAGCTATTTTTTACTTCCGTAAATAACAGCAGGGTTCTTTTTATTTTTCAGATAAAGTTAATGGATGCAGCTTTTCCACTGCCACATTTATAAACAATTTGGTTCAGGGGCTGCTGAAGAATACTTGCAAAACATCATTTAGAGAGGAAAGTATAGTGTTTGTGCAATATAGTGTTTGTATCTGTGGAATGACAGACGCTCTGCTTAAGATGATGTTGCTTTTCTGTCAAAAATTAAGCACTTGGTTATCCTCAACAGTTATTCACTTACTTGGTGGTAGTTGTTACTTGAGTACCTCCTGTCTAATCTCTGTATATAGAGTTGTAGGCTGGGGAACCAGCAGATATTCCTGGTGTTATTTGCTGAGAAATAATAGCAGGTCCTGGCTCACTCCACTGCCCGGGCAACCCAAGTATCATATTGAAATGGGGTTTTTTTAAATGTATAGATAATCAGCCCTTTTTCCTTTGGTTATTCTTTCCCTATTGAATCATTCTGTCAGTTTTGATTTATGTCTTGCTCATTTAGTTTTACAATCACATTATACACCTCTATTAACACATATTTTATAAACACACATAATTAACGGTAGAGGAATAATAAATGTCCATTGTGCTCTTACAAATTATCTCTAAAGTTGCACCTGCCAAAGTCTGTCTCATTATACTCAAGAAAGCACCAGTCCAGTGTAAATGAAGAGAAGTTTTATAGCCCTTATTGTTGATTAAACACGTAGCAGCTAGGGTGGAAGAGATGTTTGTGAAACAGCTGTTGCTGAAAAAGAAAACAGTTGCCCCTCATAAACTGCACCTCTCCTGAAATACCCAAACAAGTCCTCAGTTAACCACATCAAAAGTTACAGAGAAGGAGAGATGGGAATAGAAGAGCAAATAGGGAAGAGCAAAGGGGGGGAAGGTTGGGCTGGCTGGGCTATCAGGTTAAAAAGGAGCAAACAGTGGCAAAGATGAGGGGCAAAATACGGTCAGATCACCTGAGCATGTGTCTCCGCACAGCTGCAGAAATACAGTTTGTTTTCTTTTGCTTTTAAGAGTTAATTCAAAACTGGTAACGACATGAAAATACAAAACTTTCTTCTGAAGCATAATGTCCTTTTACTAAGGAGACAAATCGAGACCCCAAGTATCGAATCATTTAACAAAACATTGTGATTTCCATGGGTTGTTTCAAGGACAGTACAACATTTTGGCCATTTGAAATCAGATCAAGTTGCATCTTAGCTTACAAGCTGTCAGTCCAGATCCATATCCTTTTTAATAACTATAAAAAACATGTTCAGTTTGTCTGGTTTTTACTTTTTATTTTTGTTGTGTCATAAAGACTCAATTTGGACTAGGTTTTGGATGTTTTCTTTCCCCTTAAGCGCTGCTACAGAAAAAAAATGGTTTAGATTTAACAGCAACAACATGTTAATATACGCAGTTTGCCTGCTGTCCATGCAACAGCTTTAATGCAGAGCTGCAGAGGTTCTCCAAGACAGAAGCTATATAGCACTCAAGATCTTCAGCTGGTATAAATTAGCTTCCAAAGAGTATGCCAATTAATATGATATTTCTCTTCCTCATCTTGCATGTTGGATGAGGAAAGAACATTTCAAAATAAAGCATTTGAAAATCCACTCCTCCCTCATTTACCTGCTACTTGCTTAAGTATTGATTATGTGTGCAAGAAATAGACTGAAAAGTGGTAGCGATCTGTAACATATGAGGGTATTGGAAAAGAAGGTAAATTCCATAAAATCCTAATGATTGCTAATAATGGATGCTATCACTCATCACCATAGGTATCTAACAAATTTGCTGCTGTAGGACACAAAGGGGAAGGCATGAAGAAACATTGGTTGGTGGCCTGGAGAGGCAATAGCAGAAAAGAGAAAGGCTCCTTGCTGGAGGAACAGTGTGGAAATAGCAAATGCAGAACCTTTGTCTAGCATTTATACCCCTAGGAAGGAGAATAGCCTAAAGAAAACTAAAAGCAGAGGTTATATATTTTTCTAGGGAACTCCTCTATGCTCAGAATTAACCAACCGGGAAATGGGATTTCACTGTAAACAGCTGTTCTCAGTGCCTACATCATTCTCCTGTTGGGACTACAACACGTTCATATTCCAGCTGCAAAAATCAACTGGTGTTACAGTGTGCTTTAGTGTAGCTGCAAAATGGAAACAAGTACTGCGAAATACATGCTTTAAGGTCCCTGCAGCAATCCAAATACACATGTACCAGAGAGAATAGCAAGAGAAGAGGATCTTGCAGTGATAACTAGTATTGGAAAAACAAAGAGGTTCATGGAAAAACAGCAAACTGACATTTCTCAGTAACAGGGAGGATTTGTCTTTGTCTCCAGAACTCAGCTAAACCTGGGTGAGGATGAGAAAAAAATTTCCACAATTCCATCTCTTCACCCTCCATCCCTGCCATTTATACTTGCTAAAAGGAAATGTGTAGAAAGTGATAATGTTCATTAAAAAAATATAACTCTCAAGCACCCAGGAAACATCTAGCCACAAGTATGCACGAGCAGGCTGACTGCATACTTGTCTGTTTTAATGTCATAGAAGATCAGATTTTCTAGGAAAAAGCAAACAACTTTAGCAGCAGGTGGCTGAAGCATAGCCTTCAGAAAGCTGTTAAGAACCATTTTTGCCTGGGAAATAAAACATGGTTGCAAGCTATGTTATTTGCACTTATTGATTCAGTGAAAGGAGTCACCTTATGTTTAATTCAAGTTGTAGTCCTGGCTTGGACAGGCTTACAACAATCAAGTCTTACAGATCCATTTGTTTAAGTGACTCTCGTGGTGGTTGTTCACACTGCTCCTTGTGTTGTTTTTAGACTGGTTCTCTTCTTACTGACAGAGGCAAGAGCTGAAACAGAGGAGGGGGTGGGTGGTGGGAAGGGAAAGGGAGAAAGACGTATGGGTAGCCACAGAAGAGGGCCACATACGGTGGCAGGTTTTAGGGTTATGAATCAGTGGCAGATCAGGCAACCAGCATCTCAGAAGGCTTAAGAGACAGCACCATCCTTTTCAGCCACCCAGTTCCACTTCATGGTACATGCAGCATCACGTGTAAAATCAATACCTTCATTGAGGGCTGTATTACACCTCAATAAATATTTCTTTTTGCCTTATTGGTAAAACAGTTAAAAAAAAGCATTTACATTCTTAGGCTTCCTCCTGCTTTTTTTTAAGGAAAACCACCACAACTCTGAAGCAGCCAGGAGAAATGACATCGCTCAAACAGAAGGTTGTTCCTTTTACAGGTTGGTGAGCACACTCATTAAGTGATCAGCTTCCCATCACTGGAGCGGTGACGTTCCTGCCATTTACTGACATCTGTCAAACACAGGCACTAATGACTCATCAGAATGAGTTAATTTCACCTGAAAAGGTCACTCTGAGAATGTTACAGCATTAATTTGTTAATCTGGTTGGGTCAAGAGCCCTTGGAAACAAGGGGCTTGCTTTGTCATTATTGGAGAAACAAAATTCTGTGTCGAAGTTTCAGGTGTACTTTTGTTCCAAGGAAGAAATACTTTGGGAATAAAATAAAACCACCCTACATACCCATTACAGATATTTACATTTAAAAGTGTAAGATGTTTAATATCCTCCAGGGAAAGTGATGCTGCTATCAGTTACATAATTCACTCCAAGCATGGCATTTCTAACTATAGAAATGTGGTGCAAAGTCAGCTGTGGGTGGGTAGAGCTCAGAACAGAGCAAAGATGTGGATATCTCCCTGAGAGGCACCATAATAAAGTGCCAGGTTTTGTCATGTCATCTTTTATGAAGAATGGGTCAAAGTATTACCATGAAGTAATGAAGAAGGTTCTATATGTTACTGCCCTAGACACCAATCACAGGTGATACACTGCTGGGCAAGGAAGAGTGGCTGGGGCTGCAGAATTCAGACTTCTTCTTCAGAGACCCACAAAGCCTAGAGGTCCAGAGACACTTGTACTGCAAACAGCATGGCAAGGGGAATACGGCAGCACACCAACATTAATCCCATCACATTTTTCCTCATCAGGAACAGCCATGATGGTGGAGATCTTGGGCTCAGTGACAAATTCCAGTTAGGGTTAGGGCTAGGGTTAGGGTTCAGAGAACCACATTGCCTATGGATCCAGGGACATTTGTGCTGCAAAGGGCATCCCAAGGGAAGCACGGCACTGCACCAAGGTTGCTCCTCCCACACCTTTCTCATCAGGACTAGGTATGGTGTTGGGACCTCCACCTGAGTGCCAAAATCCCAGTGGATCCAGGGGCATTTGTACTGCAAATGGCATTCCAAGGGAAGAACGGCTCTGCACCAAGATTCCTCTTACCACACCTTTCTCATCTGGGACACCTGTGGTGTTCAGGTCCTCTACCTCTAGCCCAAAAATCCAAATACTGTTAGGGTTGGGGTTCAAAGAACCACAATGCCAGTGCTGGGTGGGGAGTGAGCATCCTCCCTTGCATGCTGTGGTTCTTGGGCTGATCCTACAGCTTCCCAGTCCTTCCTGCCTTGGGTGAGCTTGCTGCTGCTGGACCGAGTATGCAGCACGTGCTCTGGCATCCGCTGAAGCTGATCGAAGCACATCTATTGACCTGCATGTGGTTCTGGACACTCAGAGGGCTTGGAGCTGTCTAGGTGACAAGAGAGGTTCTCCTTCCCCTCTATTCTGCCTTGGTGAGGCCACATCTGGAGTATTGTGTCCAGTTCTGGGCCCCACAGTTCAAGAAGGACAGGGAACTGCTTGAGAGAGTCCAGCGCAGAGCCACAAAAATGATGAAGGGAGTGGAACATCTCCCTTGTGAGGAAAGGCTGAGGGAGCTGGGGCTCTTCAGCTTGGAGAAAAGGAGACTGAGGGGTGACCTCATCCATGGTTACAAATATGTAAAGGGTGAGGGTCAGGATGATGGAGCCAAGCTTTTTACAGTGATGACCAATGATAGGACAAGGGGCAATGGATGCAAACTGGAGCACAGGAGGTTCCATGTGAATATCAGGAAGAACTTCTTTCCTGTGAGAGTGCCAGAGCACTGGAACAGGCTGCCCAGAGAGGCTGTGGAGTCTCCTTAGCTGGAGACATTCAAACCCCGCCTGGATGCGTTCCTGTGTGATGGACTCTGGGTGACCCTGCTCTGGCAGGGGGGTTGGACTGGATGAGCTTTCGAAGTCCCTTCCAACCCCTAGGATTCTGGGATTCTGTGATTCCTTTTTGTAGCCCTCCTGGAAGAACATGGAGACTCAGATCCCACAAG
Organism: Aegotheles bennettii; assembly: GCA_013398125.1. Classification (NCBI taxonomy): domain Eukaryota; kingdom Metazoa; phylum Chordata; class Aves; order Caprimulgiformes; family Aegothelidae; genus Aegotheles; species Aegotheles bennettii. The sequence continues at coordinate 158,406 of VZRW01005207.1, forward strand.
ACACCTTGAGTTGAAAAGCATGCTCTGATGTGGATACTGCACACTGTGCTCAGTTCCTGTACCTGAAAGCTCTGTGGACTACGGGCAAATGGTCAAGGTCTTCACAAGGCTGTGAAATATTCCAGGCTCGATCCACTGAACAATAACTTGGAACAAGGCATGAAAGATTCACCTAAAAACTGTGGCTTGAAAAGTCTGTAAAAATCACCTCTTTGGAGATAGTCCACTGATTTGGGTTGGGATTGGCAGCAGGATGAAAACTGAGCTCACAGTGGAAGTACAGTTCAAAATTTAGCTCTCATTAATTTTTTTCCAAAAGGATAACCGAAATCATACAAAAATAAATGGGCTGTAATCAAACACTAAGATCACAGAGTGGAGCACTCAAATGAGGAGAGGAAACTCTCCAAAGCCTTTTCTCCACTTGTACACTGCCTGGAATAAGAGTGTGTTTGGAACCATATCTGTATCCAATGGGTTGTTCAATTACAAGCTCTTCTCATTCTTAAGGAGGATGTTTGTATGGTCTTGAAGAAATACAACATCAGATTGCTAACAATATCAGTGTTCATCATATAACTCCAAGGTACCTAAGTGCAGCTTTCCCAAGTTAAAATAAAAGTTTTGCAGAAATTCTATGTCTGTTCTGTACAATACACACACACACAAAGAAAACGCAGTGACAGCATAAAAGTTAATTTTAGAAATGCAAAAGACAGGAGTTGATGGTTAAATTTCTAACAACATTTTATCTTGCACTTGGGTGCGAGTATTGGGATACCATCTCCTCTGAGGCATCACGTGGACCTTTGTATGTAAGAAATAAAGAGATCTCATAGATCATACAACAGAAGATGTGAACAGCTGCCCATGCTTCTCCATGGAGAGTAACAGCCTATTAGCTGTGCATGTGTTCTCAAAGCAAACTAGTTCCTTCCAGTTTCTCCAAGGACAAAGGAATCCCTGTTTGACCTGTGTCCCCACTACTTGAGCAGTTTAGTGGCAAATTTAAAACTTGGGGCACTCACATGTACTTGTAGATCAGCCTTGTTGGTTTGTGCACTTTGTGAGTGAATGGGAGAGAGAAGAGGAATCTATTGTAAACTCTCAAAAAATCAATTTTTAACTGCTAAAACTGGCCAAACAAAAACCAATCTCCTTCCTATTCCCTCCAGTAATTTCTGTAAGAAATGTCAGCTTTCAAAATTTAGTGATTTCTCTCATTTAAAGCACCCTCTTTTTATTACAGAGTATATTTTCCTTCCCAGTTTTTCAAACTTCCAAAGAAATTACTGTTTTCTGCTCAAATACTAGAAGCAAAGTGTTTATATTGAGGCAGAGTTGAAGAATGAAGGTTCAGTCAAGAAGGTGCAAATTTCAGAAAAGTTGCAAGTGATTGAAAACCAGAGGCCAGGAAATCGTTGCTCAGAGCTAACGATAGCAGCCACTATCGTATTGCTTTGGCAGGTCTTGCCTCAAAGAAGATCTGTATTTCCTTATCAAGAGTTTCTATATTTGCATACTTCTCCTAGAACAGGTCAGAGCCACAAATCATGCCTCACATCTTTTACAAGACAGGCTTTTCCTTTCCATTCTCTCTGTCCTTCTGCTCTGTGTGACTGCAGGCCTAAAGATAACTTCCATCATTTGCAAGCAGATTAATCCATTTACAAATAAGTCGTGTCCTGGGTGCAGCAAGGTCACACGAGGTGGCTCAGTGTGGAGCTGCCTTCATTCCAGCAGGACATACATATCAAATCCCATGCAATGCAGTGAAAGCAAGGCTATACTGCTTCCACAGTACACTGCCTTTGAGCTATACAGGGTATGCCTGCTACCCCACCAATCTTCTATTATTCCAGCTCGTAGAAAATCTACTGTAAAAGCTGTGTATTTTAAAAAGAAACAGACTGTAAGTAATTTTCATGCACCACTCCATTATGGTAGATAATGAGATTTCACATTTTATTCTAGTGATCATAGAATCAGGGATTTAAGTGCCCTTGTCAGAGCACACAATGGAGCTTTGTGAAAATAGGTACAATTTTATTACTAAAACCATAAATCAGAGTATTTTTCTCAAAAAGCTCTGCCACAAATATATGGCAATATGCCAGGCAAGCCAATCCATTTCCTCGTGCCTTAGTTTGCACTCATCTTCAGCAAAAAATTAATGGCATGTGACTGCCTGATAGCTACCACAGCATTTCTTTCCCACACAGCAAGTATTAGAAACAGATAATCCTTAACACTGGAGCTTACAGAAACATCGTGAAGGAGTTCTAGTGCTCCACCTCTTGCTCACTACTTTGGTAGGAAGTGCAGAACCAAGGACATGTTTTCAAATGAACCTCCCATTTCCTAAATTACTTTGTAAGTGAGCCTGGATAGTTCAGAGTCATCCAGCAGATAAAGGAAATGGAGAAGTTCGATGTTCTGCTTTCACGTAAAGCAGGTATCTACCTTCATTAATGACCCTAAACTTAATGAAGAGGTAAATGAGACTTTCATAATTGGATACTTTTAAATACCTTGAATAGCTTTTCATGGTCCGTACTGGGAACATTTCCTTGTCCTAAGAAGCCACCAGTCTGCACAAGTACTGCTGTTCACATAGAGATAACAAAGTTTGACTTAATTTGATTTCCTTACCTTCTTACATTTCACAGGGAGCAGGACACCACTTTTAATTACACACATAACCATGGCTGTTTTTCCTAAAGTGTACGCTAAAGGCTACTGTCTTCATGGGAACTAAAGACATTTTACAGTGTAGACAACTGGCCCTTCACCAATGCTAGGAGTAGTGTGCTGTACACTCTCAAGACTTCAAATTCTAATAAATGAAAATAACTTCTCTCTGGAACAAGACTTACTTCTTTCTGATTTTCAGCTTTTAATCCCAGCAATAGAACTGTTCGACAGAAAATGGAAGGAGGGAGTATTAAAAAAAGGAAAAGTATATAATTTTCTTCTTTTATTCAGAAACCTTTTTTTAAAAAAAATTAAACTAAAGAATAATGCAAACATCTTTGGGCAGAGAGGAGGAAAAAGCATGCACTGAAGGGGATGAAAATTTTCAGTTTGCAAAATCCAAGTTTTTAAGTAAGAGGGAACAACATAAAATATGCATTTATGATTGAAATGGTGATGAAACTCTACCTACATCTTTTGCATCCAGCACTCTCTTGATAAATGCAGTGTTCAAATGCATGTCTGCAGAGCTGCACATCATGTGTCTTTATTCCTTCACCTTCCATCCTGTTCCCTCCCCCATTTAAATTCATTTTTGGTTTTAAAGAAACATACACTAGATACAGGACTTAGTACTGGAAGGAGACGTCTGCCCAGAAATGCCTGTGCATTGAAGTCATCAATGATAAATATCCATTTATTTGTGGCTAAAACTTTGTCACATTTTGACTAATTTTCCAGTTACTTCACTACCCAACAAATTGGTCCATCAAAGTGTGTTACAAAGTCTACAGAAGCTGGAGAAATGTACCAGGTCGGGAAAGGTCTAAAGTATAGATACTTTCTTTGCCATTCTGTCTTTCTGATGACACCATTCATAAACTGATTGGTATTTAAAACCCTCAACTACTGGAAAAGTGATTTTATATATAACCTTTTCCTCAGCAAATACATATCTGGTCCTCCAACTTGGAAATATATGGGAGGTTGTGCCAAAGGAGGCTCCCTTCCAACCTACATGTGTTGGTTCGCATTTCTGTGCACTCAGTCTTACCTTCTCGCTTAGGAGTAAAGTTTCAGATACTTTTTAAATCAAAGGGTCAAAGGTAATTTTAAAATCTCCTCCAGAATCAAAGCTATAGCTATCTATTCTGTTTTCTTTTAAAGAAAACACATCTAAACTAACAAAACATCTTTTCCCCTATTCGTTACAGACCTGTTTTTTAACTATTCTGTTCTAGAACTAATGCTTGCAATCAGCTACACTCACTTGGAAATTTTCTAATACTAGTTTCTCTAACATTGTACTTCAGTTTGGGGTTTCCCTTTTAAATAAAAAATCTGGCATTTACATATCTGGACTCTAGACTATTAGCAGTATTCATTCTCTAATATCTGGGAAGTTAGTCTCCAATGGCCATAAAGGCTTACAGCAATCTCTCCAATTAATATGAGAGAAATCTTTGTCCACATCTATTTTTGTGCAAGAGATAAATAATCAAGATTAATTTAGTGCTAAAGAAAAAAGAGAAGGTATGATAATCCAACATACACTCACAGTCCTTTAAAATAAAAACTGAAAAGCAAATTACTCCAAGCATTTTTAAAGCTGAGCTGATACAGTTGTTCCAAACAAAAGAAGTATTACATTTGTTGTATTCTCTCTTTACTTCAATTGAACATCATGAAGAAGTCATTCTATGAGAAGTCACATATGGGATTGCATTTCATTGATGCACTGTAAGGGGAAAGACTGTTAAATGAGACAAATTCAGCTGCCAACGCTGAGAATATAAAAGTATTTAAATGATAGCAGAGCTGGAGTTTAAATAGCTGAGACACAAGGGTTTAAGAGATGACCTTCTCTTGAAAGGTGACATGATTTGCCAATTATCCATCAAGCTCTGTGTGGGTATTTGATACATTTATCACATATAAAACTATTAATTTTAATATAGTAGAGAACAAGGTTTTATTCATTGTGAGCTACCCTCATTATCCCATTGTGCATTATTATAGAGACAGCATAACCACCTTTAATGCTTCACGCCTAATGGCCTTTAAGAGTGAAAGATGCTCACCTGTCCCAGCTAACACTTTCATAAAAAAAGATGCCTCTTTATAGCAGACAATTCACTGCATATCAAAATGAACTTATCATTACACAGCATGACCATTACACACATTCCAATTACATTTTTCACTTCTGGACACAGCAGACACCTTTAGCTTAGCGGCAAGGGACATTGCTACTCCAGAACAGGTTCTCTGGGTGACCACTAGCCTCAGATTTGTTTCTGTCTGCAGACTGTGTTGATTTTTCTTGCCTTGAGTGAATAGCCATAGTGCATTGTAGTAAATGCATTGTAAATGTGTAAGGAGCTGGTGTACACACAGGAAACAAACTACAAGGGACTTCCATCATGGAAAAAGACTGATCTATGCAGAAGCAGCAAAAAGAGTAGAAAAGAAATGACACGTAGGACAATCGGTGACTAATTCTGAGAAGAGGATGTGAGTTTTAGCTCATTTCACAACAACCTCTAAAGTAAGTGAGTGCCCTTAAAAAAATTAAAGATACATGTTTGCTTCTTAAATTTCTCTAAAGAATAACTATTTATACATGGCTGATAAGGAAAACAGAGATAATTCAGGCTAACAGAACTGCTGAACATTGGTTAGATAACCACTGTCATGTAAACTCAGTCTGACTATAATCAATACAAACACTGAAGGGCTCTTCTGAAGGCAATGGAGATGAGGGGAGGGAGGAGGATTCACACTGAAATAAGAGAGGATACAGGAAGCATCATTCAGATGTGAGAAAGAGGCCAAATGTCAGGAACACATGGAAGGTCTCTGGAGCTTGAAAGGAGAACAAAGATGAGTACACACAGTTAAAATGAGATTATGTGATAGTTAGAAACCAAATGAACAGTTGTATTCCCATCCCATTACACTCAAGGTTACACAAGTACATTCTGTGATCACAGGCAAATCCTGTCCAAGGGGCTATTGCCTCTACAGAAAAGTAAAAATTGAAGTGATGAAAAGAAAGGCAAAAAATCCCAATCAAGTGATTGAACAATAATGACAAAACCAACATAAAACTCAGTTCACATAATCTTGACTTCATTGCCTGTTACCAAATTCAGCTAAAATTTTAGTATCCTGAGGTTTGCAAGTTGCCTTAGGAAAACTGGGAGAAAAAGTAAGTATTCCAAGGACAAATGAAATGGAAAGACAGAATGTTTAAAGGGCTCAAAACACAGAGGGTGTGCCTAAAAGAAGAGCAGATATTACAAAAATGTAGAAAAAAGACAAGGTATGCCTCACATTGCAAATTTAAGCAGTGTCATAGAAAGCAGTGTCATAGAAAGCAGTGAAGGGAGAATTGGTTGCAAGTAAAATACCCTACCGTAAAAATACCAAGTTATTTTGAGGACTTAAAGAGGAAACAAGCATCTCCTATACCCTAAATACACTACACACTTTTCCCCATTCACTTTCAAATCTTTAACTCAGTAGGGTAAAGAAAATCCAACAAGAACAACTCTTCCAAACCAATGTCTTGAGGTTTACAGGACCTGAAATGCCACATGATTTTCAAGGCTGGTTTACTCATGAAAGTATATCTTGCTTTTAAACTGCACCAGGCACATTAGGAACTCACAGGAGGAAAAGATATAATGGATAGTAATTACAAGAGAAGGATCCATGTCACTGCCCTTGATCAACCACAGCCACAAATATCCCACCTAAGATGACACATGAAAATACTTAAGAGGCTGACAAGCACCTCCCAAAACTTCTGGAAGCTGCAAGCCTCTAATATCCTTAGCACACATCCTGGGAGCTGGGATGCAATCACATGTTGCCTCTGTCTTTGCTTCTCTGGCTGTACCTCTGCAAAATATCTCTCTTGCCAGACCTTATAAGGACCTTGAAATTAACTCATTCTGGACTGCATTTAAAGAAAATCTCTTATATTCCAAACCTCTCCATAACACAGCCTACTGATTTGATGTTGTTACCTCCACATTTGTTTGCATTTTGACCTTTTCACTTCATTACATACATATAATATGCTGAGAACACTGCTAATCAGTAGCAGCCCAGAATTACAGCACCGTTATTTGAGATGTTCAGCTTGAGTTCGTATTAAAATTCTGTCAGATTTTGGAAGTGTCTGTCTCAGAAGTTTTATTTCAAATTCCTTGCCACCTGCTAATTTTATCACATTGTAAGCCACACAGACACTGATCAAATTTTTACCCTGCTCGGTATAAGGTGGTCCATTTATAGTTGCTTTCCTGACTTCATTGTTACTCGTGATCCTCATAGTCAAGCGCAGTGCCTTTTTTTACCACTTAGCAAAATTTCTTTACTGAAACGGATTTATTTTTTAAAAAATTAAAAAATAATAAGTATAGTAACAAAACATGTAGGAATCTTGAGTTGCAGCCGAAAATATGAAAGCCTAACAAAAATGGAATGCTTAGCAAGAGTAAAGAAAAGCAAGAGAAAGAGGCAGGAATAATAATGAGCATTATTAAAAAGAAGAAATGCAGAGTGCCTCTCTTCTCCTCACAGAACTGTAGTCACAACTATTGAAGACAACTGAAGGCTTCAGTTCAGATAAAAATCCCCAAACACTAAATGCTATACACACACTCAGAGAGGATGAGAAATGATCGCTGCCTCAAGCACTTGCACGCCAAGAGGACAGGACAAAGGACAGAGATGAAATAGCAGCACAGAGGGCTTCCTTGTGAAAGAGCTGTATCCTTTAGGTGCTGAATCAACAAAGCTCTTAAATATGCACAGTCTTTCTTTGAAAACATAGTTCAACATCAGTGTTTCAAGATAAGTACGTGCTTAAGTGTTTTGGTGGACCAAAGCCAGGTTGCTTGGCAGCTGATGGGACTGAGCCCAGAAGATGTCTCGTCTGTGGTTTTGTTGAGGGTGGGCTAAGGAATAATTACAGCCCATTGATCCTATTGATGTGAGCTCTAGTACGACTGCTACACTCTCTCATCAGAGCCACCCACAGGCACATGCAGAGCATCACGGCCACTCCTTGTAATAAACTTAAAAAATGGCCAAGAAATATGGAATTACCTTGTGGAATGTGGAAAACCTCACCTTCCAGCAACATTTCTGTGCTCTGCATGTGGCAAAGCACAGGGAAATAACTTAAATATACACAATTTCCCTGAGAGAGGTTTGAACACTTGAAAACACTAAATTGTTAGGTTCCACCATTCAATCTTGCAAACATAGTTGTGTGGGGCAACAGAAAAGATGGCAGAGAGCCAAACTGCCCACTGGGTGGCATAAATTAGCAAAGGAACGTTTCAAAGAGACATAAATATAGAAAACATTCCACAGTTTTCTTAATTAACTCAAAACTGTAACAAATACTGTTATATACTTCAATGTTTTTTTAGCTGCACCAGCTGAGCAGTTTGAAGAATTCAAGCCACATCCAGGTTGCTGAATATATCTGGATAAAGCACAACACACACTATCCAAGAAACAAGAGAGTCAGGGTACCTTTGGTGAGCAGAGATTTCCTTAATGAAGACACAAACTGCACTGAATACAGTGACCTGACAAAACCTGCCCTGCTTATCCCATCACTGGGGAGAACAAACATGGGAGGGGGGGATAGGGAGGGAAATCAGTTCTTACGAATGAGTTCACCATCATAGAGAAAAGACTGAATTTTCATCTACAGAGGGCAGAGGAAAATCAGCAGCTATTAATGGCTGGGGATGCAACTTTCCTTGTGAATTCAGAGTCTCCTCGGGTTGGGTAGAAACAGTTTTCTTCTTGAATAAGTTACAAGATTACTGCAGAATAAAATGAGTTCTGGGTTGCTTGGCTATATTGAACCATATGTATTTTCTCAGGTATCTGGCCTTTTGAAACTGTTTCACAAGTCCCTAACTACAGTACAGCTGCATTAAATAATTACCATGAACACTTAATGTGACTTATAAAAGGGTTTCTGCTATATCATAACAAATAAAGGCTAGGTAGTCTACTTCTATATCACTGCCATATTGCTTGTTCTCTCTTGGGGTACCTGTAGCCACAGAGGTCTTTCAGGGGAGAGGAACTATAAATAGCTGATTGCTGATAGGAGCTTTCAGAAGGTTACCTTAACAGGTTTCAGAAGTGGCACCAGCAACTTTTTCTATTGACTTAGAAAAAACTTGCTTAGAAAGAACTGTAGGAAGTTGAAGGACTTGCATTGGTTCCTTATTACTTGAGAGAATTCCATGTTTACAGGAGATGATAAAAAAATGGCACAAACAAAATAAATAGCGGATGGGAAACTTAAGTATCAAGAGGAAAAAAAATCTTAGCATTAAGTTCACCAGAATACTATTGCCCATGTAATTTCTAGACTATCTTTTTTTCCTCTTCTGTCTTCTGAATAACAATGATGCCACAGACCAGTAACAAAGGACTCAGAGGACTGAGATTCCTTCCTTTATAGTTGTTCCCTGGGACATTACACTATCTGCATTTCGTCTAGTTTTTAAGAGTGGTTTTATATAACTATCAGTTTGTAATAACCACACTTCACTTCACCTCCCTGCACACTTCACATTGGGACAGGAAAATAAAAGAAAAGCATAGTGAGGCCAAAAAACACTAAGAAAGAGGAGGTGAAAGGAATAGTATATATGTGTCCCAGAAGGAAAGAACATCGTTAAAAATAAAGATGAAAAAACAAGAGTAAGTTTCAAAACTACTCAAACACACAAGGCTGCTTGTATTTAAAACGAGAAGGAACATATCCCTAGGATTTCATACTTAGTTGTACTTTCTCTTTCAACTTTGTGAAAAGTTCTCTGCTAGTAGAAGTATGCATTTCTACTAAAAAAATTACATTAACAGTGTGCCTTTCATCCATGGCCCTCAAGTTGCTTTACAAGAAGTAGTGCTCTCTGTTGCTCATAGTCAGATGAATAGTGTAATTTAATTAGGTCCACCTCAGGCTGATAAAAAGAGAAAAGGAAGCTGAACAACTCATATTCCAAGCACTTGTGTTGAGATTTTGAATCAGAATCATTTAGGTTGGAAAAAAACCTTTAAGATCATCAAGTTCACCACTAAACCATGTCCCTAAGTGCAACAACTTGACTTTAGACTCATTACTACACAGGCATGAAGTGGTGCAGTTCAAATTCCTGTCACAAACAGTTTCACCAGTAGTGAAGTGAATACTGATTTGTGTATAGACATCAGGCTTGGGAAATCCAAATTCAGTTTGTTATTTTGCTATTTTTGTAGTTGTTCAAGTATCTCAGGCAAGGTACTCTCTTGGCTCATGGCTGCTCTAAGTCTGGTAGCATTATGAGCATAATTACATTAAATATTATGAGCTCCTTAGGTACAACTCCTGGCTCAATTAAATGGTCTTTAACTGTAGAGACCCTCTAACAATCCTCACCGATGACACAGTGACAAAGAGCCTAACATGCAAGGCTCTTGACCCTTGGTCCTTCACTCTACATAAGGTAACCCTTCAGTAATTACTTCCTCTAGACTTCTGACTTCCATTTAATACCACATGTCAAAGGAACAATAACCCTGGGATAATTTAGCTCACCAGGCTCACACTGTCACTGCTAACTACCATTCCTCAAGACTACAGCCTTTGAGAGGCTATCCTTCTGTTGGTGTTACCTGCAGGCAGTGCAGTAGAGTTTCAAGATCACCATGTTTCAATGTTCACCTTCCCTTCTGACTCGTTAGTACAGCTTCCTATTCTGAAGCAATGCTCCTGCTCCACTGTGTGTTAATTGATCACTGAAGAGCAAGCAGCCAAGAAGTCTCAGATACAGCTTTCTTTCAAGCAATGCTACTCTGAGCACTGAAGGTGTTTGAGCAGGGAAATGCCATGGTGAGATCACAAAGGATAGCTCTCTCCTCCTCATGCATTATTTTAGCCAAGCAAATTTAAGATGAACACAAATCTCAAACATATCTCTGCCAAGTCATCAACAGCTTCCAAAGACTTCAGAAAAAGCTTCAGAGGCTGTCCAAAAACTTGTGAAGTGATGCAAAATAAATAAAAACAAAACAGAAAAAAAAATACAAAAGGAAGACACCAAAACTCCACCACATTTTTCTTCAGTCACACATTACTAGTGATTATTTTCTTTTTAATAATGTCTCTCAATAAAGACGTCCACCCCAAGAAACACTACCAAGATTTAAATGAGGTATGTTCATGTTAGGACAAGTTTGTTTACAAAAATAAGAATTACAAAATCACTCACATTTGTCCCATTGAATTTTTCACAATCCTCATACAAGTACTGAAGAAGTGAGAGGTGATCATAACACTGCTCCTATCCTTGAACAAAAGAGATTTGGATTTTTGTCACTAATTACAAAGGCAGAGGAAGAAGAGTCAGTGTGAGAATTTCAGCATACAAATATTCATATTCACAAGTCAAAAACCATATTACACAAGGCATTAGTTTACACTGTACTTCATTGCCTAAACAGCTAAAAATTGAAATCAGTCTTCCCATAGGATTAAAAGCGTGCATTGAATTTGTCCATATTTAAAGTACCAGAAAAGCAGATAAAAGTTTACAATGCTGTGAGACTGTAAAGGGAAAAGCGAATCTGAGAAAGGTCATTGGAGGCCAGCAAGCGAGAGACTAAAGACAGCTTGCAGAACAAGAAGTTCATTTAAACACAGTAATTTGAAAACAGGCACAACAGGAGACGATCTATATTATCTTTTATTTGCTGAATCTTTTTGCTTTTACTACTGCCAATTCCACCCCTGCAGTTCAGACCTGGCAGCTAAATCTCTGTTGCTTTCCAGCAGCTTTCAGAAAACAGATAAGGCACCAAGCTAGCAAAGAAACAGGCTAAAGTATTCTCACTTCCCCTCTCACTCTGCGTTCAAGTACAGTGAGTGAATCTTTACAGCATCATCTCGAGTCTTGGGAACTCTTGACAGCAGAAATCTTACACTGACCTAGAAACTTCTGACTCTATGACTACCATAAACATCTTGTTAATGGTGTCCTAAGGTATTATATATTTTTCAGCAATATTGTGTATCTGGCAAAATAATGAGACTTAGTTCATGCTCAGGTCCCTCAAAGGTGATACTGTCTTGATATGCGAGACTCCAGAGTGGTTTGGCTCCTACAGAGAGAAAAAGGAGGAAAGACCTCTGGCTGTTACCTAGATAGCACAATCATTCTACAGAGAAAGACCCATCATATTTTACAAGAGAAATTATACACAAAAGATGGTTTAAAAAAAAGCACACAAAATACTCTGTTGTTGTGCATTTGATGACAGACGTTTATTTGTCATAGAAATAAATATCTACAGAGCCCAACTGTTCTCAATCTATTTAGAAATGTTTTCCTCACATCCTTCTCAAAAGCAACCACGGCATTCTATGTGCACTACAAAACCAACCTTTCTAAGCTATCAGTGTCTGTGCCCGAATCCCAGTACTTTTGTACTTTGTTGACTCTGCTTTAGGGTCTTAAAAATAAGTCAGCAATCATTCTGTACATCTTTACACCTCAGAAAATAGTTGGAATGTTATAATGAGGAGACAGAACTGGAGAACATACACTGTGCTATATGCACTGTGTGATCACTCACTTCAATGGGAATGCCACACGTTGTCCTTGCTTTATACAAAACCAAACTTTGAGCTTGCATCCCACTGCCTGTCATCCTGCAACACCTCAAAACAAAATCTTGCTTAGGGCTCTGAGCGCTTTGTCTCTTCTTTTCTTTCCCAGTGGTTATACTAAAACTACTGAACTTCACAGCCCCCCCAATGCAAAGTCCAAAAGGAGAACCAGCTTTGGTCCTCTCACCAGTGTTTCTTGTTGGTGCCTCACAGCTGAAGTGCTCTAATTTCAAGAACTCTCATCTCAGACTCTGGCTGATGAACTGGCATGGGCTCTGTTGCTTCTTTTCCTTCAGGAATATCCTCCTATATTGTTACAGTCTGATACCTTCCCTATCACTAATGATATGCCTACGGCATTCCTATTCTAATGCTACCCTTTCTTGTTGAGGAAGTTCTACCCAACCATCAAAATACAGTTTGCAGGCAGCTTTTCAGCTCCTGTGATCGAAGAGTCCTACACTTCCATCCCTCTCCTTCGTTCCTCCAGCACAAGGAAAAAAACCACTACTTAAAATTTCACTGTCCTTGAAAAGGAAGTCTCAGAATTCCTCATTCTCAAACACAGACCTCTGTGTGCATGTTCCCTGAAACAACCTGTTTTCCAGCTTTACTAATTTTGCTAGCTATCTTTATACAGTCAATCCCACTGATTATTTTGGTAAAACAGTGGGATAGGACTCATTCTCTGACCTACAGATCTGATCACTTATTTGTGTCAGAGGAGACCTTGGACTGGAGATGATCAATCATTTCCTCAAGAAGAGTTTAATTCAGTAAGACAGAAAATTGCTCTGAAACACAAAGCTCAAGCTGTTCTCTCAAACAGGAGAGGCTAGACAAGACATATCTGTTGCTTGGCACACTTAAAAAAATAAATCTTAAAAGGCTCCCTTGTCTGACCCAAAAGGCACAAACAGTACAGCTCTTTTAATCAAAGCATAAAAAAATTTCTTCATATTCAAGGTGTCAAATCACGATCCCATTAATGGTAAAACTTCCAGAAGCTGTAATGAGAGACTGAGCTTTGGGGGTTTTTTTGGCATTCCTGGAATGGGCATGCAATCAACTTCAAAACAAATTTAATTCAAAGACTAATTCTGAAAGCATATTGATACAAAGGGACCAGTGCAAACACCTACTGAAGTCTCTGGGAGCCTTTCAATCACACAATTTTTAAAGGCCATGACTTGATGTAAATTCATTACAGGCTTTGTTTTTAACTTAGGACAAACTTTGAGATGATGGAAGAATAACAATGTCATAGAGACATAAAATGTGAATGGCCCAAGTATGTCAATACAAACATAATCCAAACTAAACTGATGACAATACTGGTATCAGTATAAGGGAAAAACGACATAAGCCTAGATAAGGATAATCAAAGCAGTAATAAATTAATTTCATTATGCAATATTGAAATTTAAAAGGCTGACTTTACTAGATTCATTGGAATTTAAGAGAAGATTCACCATTCACTATGACAGAAATTGGAAAGTAAAACAGTATCACTTGCTCATACTGTAAAAGTCAGGTGGGCAGATATACATTGATCAGTTACTTCACTTTAGTGTTGAGAAGGAATAAGATAGAAGTAATAGGCATCTATTGAACCATTTCACATTTTCTTGTGGTATAAATTTCTTAAATAAATCAGCAAATTCTTGCTGCATTGTGATGGCTATAAATCTCAGAACACCAGTTTGTGAATGGGTCAATGCATTAGCTCTACAAGCTCAATTAGCTATGCTGCCACCAGGCTGTGAAAATCTACAATAAAAGTAAAACAGCTCTAGCTCATTAGATTAAAAGTAACTGTAAATTTTAAGTGTTGTTGTAAACTGATCCAACTTTTGGAGATGTCATCCAATTTCTGAAGCCTTATTTAAGGTCTAATTCTTAAAGGACATTGGCGTGTTTTCTTGCTACATAGTACTAACACCTCATGAGAAAGCATTCAAAACATGAATTGAGGGAACATCTATTAGCAACAAAATGCAGCTTTATTCACACTATTTGCATTTTATTTCATTTTTCATTATGTTTCTCAAAAAGTTATTTGTTTTGGAAAAAAAAGCAGTCAAACTTAGAAACTAGCAGATATTTCAGTTACCAGATGTAGCACTGTAAATGGGATGTTTGTAAAGCAAACAGTCCTAAGTAAGTTTTAATAAGACAATTTTTAGTAATAAATAACCTTTTTCAAACTTATTTGAATAGAGGGAATTACTGCAAAATAAGATTAAATAAAAGATGAAAAGAAAATAGTTTCCTTCCCCCATTCCCACACTCCCAGTGATTCTGCAGCCCTAGGACTTGTTGCCTTTATGAAGACCTCTTAGGGAAGCAGTGGTATTTCTTAATGAACCAGAACCAGCTTCTAAGTGTGGTTCTGGGTAGGCTCAAAGAAGGGGAACTCATTTTCACTCATAGACACCAAATTTACCTGAGTTCTCATGGCTGTAATCCCAATTACAAAGTTGTGAACTTCCACCCCAGAATTTCACTAAAAACTAGGAGAGCTAGCCAGTTGTAGTTTCTGTATTTACTCGTGAACATAAAGATCAGCATACGCATATTTATCCATATGCAACTTGGAGACCCAGCTGAAGAAATGGGTATAACTTGTGTGATGTCCAACCCTGTTTAGAGGGCTAATTAAGGGAATCCTCAGTGTGTGGTACTAATGTTTACCTGTGGGCAGAGGTGCAAGAAGACAACCAGACAAATCTGAAACCACTGCTTCATGGTCCATGACAGTGCACTGCAAACCAGCTTCAGTCCAGCTGTGACATAGCCTTTTTAGCAAAGAGACATTTTAGCCTGGACAATGACTCTTACAACAATATATATGCCAGACACTGACCATCTCCCATCCAGCCGATTCACATGGGAGCTCTGTGCCTGCTTTGTCATGCCCTTTGCCAGTTTCATGGACTTGTTAGCAATGTTTATCTATTTGTCTAAATCCTTGTACTATGCCCATCACTGAGGTGGCCAAACACATTTCCCTGCTCTGGACAGCTATTCTGTGGCACTCATTGATTCTAATTTATCTGTTTCGTACAAGATGCGTGATATTCAAAGAGCTCTGCTTCAGAGCTTCAAAACTTGCATGAACGTCCCTCTAAGTCATGTCATTTAGAAGTAGTTGGTAAAGATTGTTTCCCTCTCTGTTCTTCTCTCATGATTAATAGTGACAGCTGAAAACAAGTGGCAAAAGGCCAAACAATCGAAAGGCATTGCAATAACGGTTATGTTTTCCTGCAATTCACAAGTTATTTCATTAGCTTTCAACATTGCAATCAGGGTGCAAATCCAATACTAGACCAGCTGCCTGGGTTACAGACTTTCAGGTAGGTTTGAACTGATTGATTAACACACCAATTCTCAAAAAAAACTTTTTCCAGTTCTAACAGTTGACAGACCACTGGAAAATTTGTTGTTTTGTCTTCAAAGACCATGTTAATGTACTTGACTGCAAAGAAATAATCTCTGCATAAGCATTACAGTCTGCTCAGTTTGAAAGATCTGAATGCTCATGTTTTGCATCCATTAAAAAATGGAATGCATTTTTCTACCTACTTTATAAGCAGATTGTCAATGTACTTCAAAAAAGACAAGTGGAAAAATACATTTCATGATGTTTTTAAATCATCTTCTTATGGGCTTGCTGAGATTGACAGCTCTGCAGAAAAACAAAGATTCTTCATTTGAAATTAAATAGAATAACTTGGAATATCTGAAATTGTCAGGAGGCTTTTTGAAAAGATGTCCTTATGCACGTAACTGCAAGTCCATCTGTTGTTTTAATTTGTCTCTCTAATAATTCCCTGGAGTTTCACTTGGTTTGAATGTTAGAATAAATAGAAAGGAATCAAACCATGCGTTCTTTAAACAAAATTTATCCAAAAATACAGTTCTGTGCATTAACTCTTGCCTGTGCCAGCCTCATTTCAAGTTTCACTGTTTTCATTAACATTTACTGAGTGCGTATTTAAAGTAAATGTATTCATTCCAACAGTTGCCCTGCCTTAAACACAACTTTATACAGTTTAGAACTTAAAAATAATTGAAATATGCAGCTCAGTTAAAACAGATAGCTCTATTAAATAAATCATCTACTTGTACTTCCAGATGTCCTTAAATCATTAAATTTTCACTAAACATGCATTTCAAGTTTCCAAATGGTTGGCAACAAGAATGATGTGTTACTAGTTCTAAAAGAAATAATTAAAACCAATTTGTTTACCTGATTCCAAGTCATTCTTTTTATGTGGATAAGCAGAGGATAACACACTGAATATTAACAGTTTTGCTGGCACTGATGCCTGATTCATCTTGCTGTGTAGCAATTGCTGAAACGTGAAACTTGGTACATCTTTTTCAGAGCCTCAGAAAATATTACTAACCCTACTTCAGTGCTAGAAACATTCAGAATCCAGGCCACTTCTGGACTGATTTAAGGGAAAGAACCATGGTCTTCAGTTACATGTAAACAGCCATTACAAGGAGAGCATACATGGATTATATACATTACATAAACTGATTGTTTACATTATTCTGCAGCTAAAACAGTAATCAAAAATTGCTTCCAAACTACCTACAGCATAACAGTCTAAAGAGACAGTCTGCTAAATTCTCAGCTTTTCCCTCAAGCCTAAATTCTACTATTTGTGTAGATTAATTGGATTTTTCAAGCTGAAGCCAAATCTTGATCTTTCAAATTGAAAGAAATGCAATGGAACCAGAATGTCCGAGGCCATTATGCAAGCAAATAGTATCTTGCACTGAGTATCTTCTCACTCTTGTTAAAATTGACATTTGGAGTGAATATATTGGAACTGGTCCCTAACATTGTGTACTAAAACTTGCCATTTTCATCTGTTAAGGTCAATTGTTTCGGAAGCTGACTAGAGATATCCTACAGAAACCAACGAAGGGGACTTTGTTCTCACTCAGATATCATATGTAATTTATTAGCATTTACAGACCTGCCATTACAGTTTTAAAATGGCTAAAAAAGAAGAAAATGTAGTGACTAGACACTCTAATTTATGTTTATTTTCAAGTTAATTTTAAAACCTATGCTAATTTCTGAGGATTCATTCTGGATTTTACCTGCCCACCTCCACAAACCATATTGGTGACTTGCATTGATTTCATCTGGTGTTCACATGAGTTAATGCTGAATCTCCCATTACATTTAGATGAATTTGGATTGCCACCTCAGAGGCCTCTGCATGTGCTTCTTCAGTTTCACCTGAGCATGGACACCAGGGAAGGAGGTGTTCTTTGGGAGGCTAAACACATCTATCAGACTCTCAGGAGTGCCTGTGCTGTGATTGTTTCAATGATCGACTTCAGAGTCAGACCTTCACCTGGTGTATAAATTGAAGATTAAAAGATTGGAGGGTACAGAAAGAAGGAGAGAAAAAATAAGCCTCTGACTTGAGGTTCTATTAAAGCTCCTCGGTTACCCAAACCACACAGAGATGGGGTGGTTTGTAGTTTTGTTCTATATATTGGGGAGGACAGAAATGCATTTGCTGTACACTAAAGAGCACTTCCTCCTCCAGGTTCTCCTTTCAGGTTCATGAGCTCCATGAGCTCAGAAATTGCTTTCCTCTCACTTCTGTCCATGAACAAACTGATTCTCCAGTCTTCACCTGTGCTTCCTAAAGAGCTCCCCCATCTGTTCCCTCCCCAAGTACTCACCAAGTCCCACTGATCATCCTGCTCAGTAAGCAAAAGCCATGACTTGCTACCCAAAACTGCTTTAACTAGCCCAGAGCTTTTTAACTCTAAGGAGAGAGATATGGCTCAGTTGGGACACCAGCAGTGCTGTTAATGTCTCACAGAACTAAGGCAAAGAAGGGTCACAGAAGCTGGACATGACCCTGTGGACAACAGTTTCTTTTGATGGTGCAGCTATTTGGAAAGGAAATCCAAGGGAATAACTTAGTATAAAATGCAGTCCAGGAAGCAATTATTATTTTTGCATTGCAAATTTTTTCAAAACTCCTACAGCAATGCATACAGTCACGTCTGATTTTTTACTCCTTCCTACTGAAGCCTTCCTTATTCAGTGCCATTATGGCTGAACCACATCATTTCATATTGTTTTTACAGTACATTGACAACCTAAGCACCTCACTCTCCAAAGGAATCACTCATAACTGCATTAGTTTCTCCATCCAGTATCACCATATTACACTGAGTCTGCTTAAATCAGCACCTTATAAATGCATAATGTCTCTCTCCCACCCTCCATGAGGTGAAAACTGTTATAAAAATGTGAACAGTGAAGTATGTCAAAACAGCAGGCAGTCCAGCATGGCATGCTTACTCCAGCAGAGATGCCACAGTGAAGTCAAGCTAGATTTCTGCTTTGAAAAGCGCAGGCACTCCAACCTCTGCCAAGTGACACCAAAAATTGCACACTGATGTTCAAAGACAAGATTTCTTCCCTTCCTTCCCTACCAGCCCTTGGTCACCTGTGGACCTGCTCCATTTGTAGCTATCAAAGGAATAAGGCTTTTTAAGTGATGACAGAGAAACATTCTATACACACTAAGTGCATAAATACGTACAGAAGAATTAACATTCAGCTACAAGAGATACAATCATGGTTCCTGAAGGCAAAGGGCACTAACTGGGACTGTCACGATATAGCTGCTTTAGGCTGCCAGAGAAAATACAAAAGGCTTCTACCCTTACTGAGACTAATACAGATGTGGGAAAGGCAACATGAAAAGCTGAAATAGTGAGGAGAAAAAAAAAGAATAATGCTTCTTCTATCATAAGGGCCCACTCATGAGTAACCTGTATGAACTCTCGCTGAACTAGATCAACTCCTTAAAAAAACATGGGTTGCTCCTTGCCAGGGAGAAACAGTCAGGGAGTGCAAGAGCAGAAGGTTGAATTTAAGTTCCATATTTTCTCTCTTTCCTTTTGAAGCTGCTGCTTATTTGGTGCCTCTTATGGGCTGCTGTGACTAATGCCATAGTTCTTCGAAGACCTAAAACCAGCATGGATCCTGCTAAAAACACATGCATCTCTGCCTCTCTGGGGGGGTCTCTGGGAGCATGCTACAGTCTGCACATCCCTAAGGCAAATGAATACTCAGATTTTAACAGCAGCAACACATCAATTTAAAGAATCACTGAAGTGCCCCTGGCTGGAGAAAGCCCAGCCTAATTGTTAACACTCATTGCCTCAGGGAGGGCTGAAGTTGTAGTTCCCCAATATTTCTGTATTAAGCCTTTTAAAAATTATAAGTCCTAATCAGAAGCAAAACAAATCTCTATGGCGCTAGAACATTCTCCCAGAGATGCAAAATCCCTGCAGCAAGAAATATCCTTTAGTTGTTAGTTAGGCTGCTATTAACTATGAAAACACCCTCTGAACAATCAGGAGGTGCCAGACAGTTCTGACAGAAGAGACCAAAGCTTGCTATACATAGATGCTATCAAGTAAAAGTCTTCAGCATGGTGCATGGACATTAAACATCATCTAATTCCCCCATTAAAAGTGTTTCTCTTTTTTTTGTTGTTGGTTTCATTCATGAGAATTTTTTCCAGCCTTTCATGTTCTTTGGTACACATTTCAGGACTCCATCAGCTGCCGTGTTGATGGGGACCCGTTGGACCAGCAAGTTATGCTGCATCACGCACAGAGAGTACTTAAAGGGAGTTTAAGACCAAATAAACTTTGCAAATATCATCACTGGGTTTAAATTACATGCTTGGTGAATTCAGATCTTTTTGTTAGATTTAATCTAAAGAGGATTTTTTTTCCTCTCTCCTTCCTGAAGGATTCATTTACCCCTGCTGATTACTCATCAAAAGTCATCATTTTCTATCTGTGACATCCTGATAGGCTGTTGCTGTGGAAAAGATTATGAAGCTGAAAACAAGCAAGCTGATTTGCATTAAGAAGTGAGTTTCAAAGTGTGCAACTTTTGTTCACAGAGGGATTTAAGGCACATTTGATCAGGCAAAGATAATGTCAAAGGGGAAAAAGAAAAGATTTACTTGAGAGAGACCTTTTGCTTTTTAAAGTAGCGTGATGATTAGTATCACAAATTATAAAATCAAATTATTAAAACTACTCTTTTCAAAAACTCCTTTCTCCTGGTTGTTCTTCTCCAGTTTGTGTTTCTTTCCTACTGATCTCTGGAATAACAGATTTCCCACTCACCAAATATCCAACTGACGTGTCTCAGCATAGCTCTGTTAACTTCGGGGTAACGATACCACTTCAGCAGCAAAGGAACTGAATCTCTGCTTCAGAGCAGACATAACATAGCACACAGGAAAAGGAACCTCTGTGTGCAAAAAGGATCCTTTGAGGAAAAACGGCCCTTGGTGTACTAACAACTAAGTGTAGCTGAGTATGGCTAACAATTGCACTGCTTCATGGCATTTACAGCATACCAAATGCAAACTGTTAATTGATTAGAGCTGGAGATACAAGTCTGTTTATAAATAGACCTAACAACATTCACAGACCTTGATTTTGGGATGAAAGCATCCTCTTACCTGCCAGCTCTCTCTCACGTAATATACAGCACTCTAGATGTCAGGCTTAGCAATAGGAAATTCTGCTGGGGTGAGGAAGGGAACAATTTATTACCCCTTAGCACAGGAATTGCATGGGGATGCTCTGCTGCTTTCCTTTTTGTGCTTTTCTTTGGTGAGGAAATAAAGAAAACCTAGTTACCTTTGCAGCTACCTGGACAGCTGGATTTCTATTCTTTGATCTACCACAGGTTTTTCTTCCTGAAAGTGAGTACATCACTCAGGCCCAGAATAGCCAAAGATGCTTCCAGAAATCAAAGGGACAAACTCTATGATGAGTCCTTCTGCCTCTAAAGTTCAGTTTGTCTGCAAGATGATGCTCAATAAATGTCTGTATATTAAAAGTGGTACCTATATAGAAAAGTAGCTGCAGACTGTTATATATTTGATTGATTACAACTTACAGTATCCTACCCTCACGGTGAAGGCTGGGCTCCAGCAGCACAGGCTGCTCTTAGCAGAGATTTTCCTTCTGGGCAAATATCTCCTACCAGTTGGCTCTGGGAGGGCAAAGTCCAGGAAGATGCAGGTAGCTCTGTTAACCTGCCTTTTCTGGCAGCTGCCTCTGAGGCTTCACGAGATGTTTGCAGAATTTCTTAATTCAGCCTCAGTTTTTCTGTGACTTTAGCTCATCCAGCAGTGCACCAATCAACTCTACCACTTATTTATTCATTCACAGAACACTAAAAAGTGATGAATTTCAAAACTCAGTGGCTTAATTATTGTATTTTCTCCTGCTTCCCCCCCTTTCTTTCATTATCTTTGTTCATTAAAACTAATATTCCTTGATGATAATATTAAGGCACGACACAATATTAATTTTACTGCAGTTTCCCTATGAATATAATAAATTAGCTCATAATAGACCCAGGCCATTTTCATTTTAAATAGCATATTACAACACATATTACTGAATCCATCATTATATTACAGTTAATCAGTTAACATAAAGTAGTGTTGAATTTGCTCATTAAGGTTAAATAATAACCTTTATTTATACTGTTGACCTTATCTTATGATGTCCTATAACCTTGCTTTTTTTTTTAGCATTTTGGGGGATCTTCCTAGAATGCTCACATTGCCAGGTCAGTGGCTGCATTTCTTCAGGAGGTGTTAATCTAGGCTATGAAATATTTTATTGAGTATGGAGGATACGGACAATATTTCCCAGGGATTTTAGAACTGTTTCAATAAACTGAGTACTTCGGTATATTAATTAAATAGTGGAAAGCTGTAAGTTCTGGGCTTGTAGATTTTGCCACTGGATTCAGAGGCACAGCCAAGCAAATCAAATGAACATTACACCCAAGATCAAAGGGATTGAAATTCAAGAGAAGAAAGTCCCCACGACCCTCTGACCTTGAAGCAGTACAAAGTGCACATCTGTTGCTGTTCCTCATTACCCGTGAGACTTGCATGACTCTTCAGCTCTGCTGGTTCCACTCCCTATTCACAGCTAGAAAGCAGAGCATCACCTGTCTACAGTGTATTTTGTTGCAGGCTGTCACACACCTGCATGTCACAATGTGTCTACTGGCATGTATAAGCTGCACCAGGAAAGAGGACTCTTAAGACATTTAAATCAGTAGCTGTTCTTTACCTGCTTTGCATTGGTCTGGAAGAACGATGTCTCTCCAGTGTGGTCACCTGGCAGTAAAAACACCTTTCAAAGGATGGACTCAGTTTTGAAGCCATTAATAAAGAAAGAAGCCAGTTCACACGTGTAAGGATTTGCAGTAGAGAAAGACATATGCAGCACTAAGCAAATATTTTTTAATATAAAAATATTTCACTCTCTATGGAAGCCTCTCCTAGTCCTGAAAGCTAACCATCATTCAATGTGACACACAGTGAAATGGAAAAAAATCCCTCCAAGCTGAAATGAGGTGATAAAGAAAAGGAAGGTAGAAAGGGAAGTCAGGATTTGAAGGTGTCTTTTTCTTTCTCCATCTTGCCTACAAACTTTTACTGCAAGTAAAAAAAGCAGATAAAGATCTATAATAAAATTCAAAGTGCTCATTTAATCTGCTAATCACCTGCTTAGTGCTTGTACCAATCTTGCCAAAGCAAAGAAATTCAACCTCCACTATTCAAGTCCTTAAATCCTCCTCCATTGCCTGCAACGACAATGCTGCTATTGCATTCCCTACCCCTAGGAGGGTGATTATAAAGCCTAATCTCCTACGAAAGTCAATGCAGGTAGGGATTTGACCTGCTGGTTTTTAGCCTCTCACCATAAGAGAGAGAAATAGGTAGACACAAATCTAAAAGTAGAGTGCTGATTATTTTTTGCTGTCCTTTATTTAAAAATGTTTTGAGAGTATTTTGTCTGTTCAGTTGTTGCAACAAGTTGGAATATTTGCCTTAATATTATGCTTTTGCTACATTTCACTTACACGTGCTCCAACAATAAGGTGGTGCTATTTTTCTGTTTAGTCCTTTTATCATGCATTAAGACTGTCAATGGTTCTAATATGTTGCAAAGTTGCTCTACTCCAACCTGCTCCAGTACTGTAGATCTTTGTAAGCAGCTTAGTTTTAGGCTATATCCACACCTCATCTACTTAATTTAGGCTGGAACAGATGCAAATTCTTTTGGTTTTGTGCTGGTGTTGGCCACAAAATGTGTGTATCATTGAAACAGAAAAAAATGGATCAACTGAAACGTTTTTTAAAATCCTTTCTTCCCATATTTTAAACCTCAGGTCAGTTTTCCAATGAGAAATCAAAACATTTTTTTTAAAAAAGCTCAAAATCAAATGTATAGTCGTAAACATTTTAGTCCTCTTATTGACTGAATGTATTTCCTGAATTTGATGGAAGCTCATGGAATTTTTTCTCTTTACCATAAAGTAGAATTTGTTCCTCATCTTCCCTCAAAATGGAAGAACATTTCAAACAGTAGATATGTGGCTACACATCAAATCTCTGGAAAAAAAATCTAGTTCTTCCTCAGGATTATAAAAAAGCTTTGAAATATGCATACATATGGTATGTATATCATACAGAATGTATATATAGTATGAACTTACTTTTTATGCACACAATGTGCGCACTACATATGTCAGTGAAGAAGGAACCACTCATCCCTATTTCGTTCTATTTGCAGGGCCTTCAACGTCCTAAATACATCATAGGCTGTTGAGTCTACCTTCATTTTAGCCAAGTACCATTCCAGCTTTAGAAAATAACTTAAACATGTGTCTGACTGCTTTCATCCAAGCAGAATTTTGTGAAGAGACAGGATACTTCTGTATCGTACCTGTTATGAAAATATATTGATTTGCTGCAGATGAAGATTTTGCCCATTGCCTTTAGATTCTCATTCATCCATTTGCAGCATGTAGGAACATGTCTAGTTTTAATCCTCTTGATTAGAGCTGATTGCCTAGCACGCCTTTCTTCATCAGATGTCTATCAGATATAGCAAGTATCTAAATGACATCATAGCTTTTGTGAACAGATCAGAGCTATACCTACATCTGCAGTCTTTTTACCTTCCACCCACTTAGTCCTTGACAGAAGTCTTATGTTTGCTAAAGACCTATTCCTGTTCCCATTGAAACAGAAACACCCAAGTGTCTTCAGAGGATGGCAGCATGAGAACAACAAAGGGAATATTTTTTTTTCAAAATGCAGTGCATTTCCATGTAGAAGCCCCAGGATCTGTACCTGTATTTCAATTTCTTACTGAGTGATATACAAATCCCTTTTCTATTTTCCTGTTGTTTTTTAAATGCAAATTTAACAGAAACTTTTCATTTTGCAGATAGAAGAGAAACCTTCACTTGTCAGTTACGTTTTAGAAGAGTTTGATTTTGGCAAGTTCATTTTCTTGTTTTCCCACAGGTTTTAGGTAAACTATTTTTCATTTTGCTGCTTGATTTATCTAAGATGTGACAATGCCATTTCTGGGCAGTGTTACTGAACAAAAGATTTTAGAGAGGATTTGGATTAGTTTTTGCAGAGTTATCCCAGTTTTGGCAGTTCTGTTTTATGTGCATTACCAGGACATGAAAGGAAAAAAAAAGTTGTATTCCTGGTGCAATGCACACGTACAATCTGTAGTCTATAACCACTACCACAGTAATGAAAAAGTACATTTCATCCACATGGGGTTTATGACTGATAAGTTGTTTTTATAACACATCCAATATTTCCCATAACTGTTGGATCTGAAAATTCAGAGAGACAGACAGACCACCTTTTCACTAAGAACTTCAGCACTGTTGCTTTCACTTCCAGTGAAATCAGGAATTAGTTATGAAAAAGTAAATTGTCTGAATGACAAAAATCACATGAATTTACATCATCTTTAAACTTGATACCATGTCCTTAAGATGCCCATTTTTTCCCTGTCTTGCACTGTTGCATAGTGCAAACAAAATCAGCTCAGTCATATGAAATAAAGAAGCTAGAGAAATGCCATCTTATATGGGCTACAGGTTTCCCTACACCTATTGCATTCCCTCTCCACCCACGAGTCTTCTGAAGTCTGAACCTTTTGTGATGAATGCTAAAATCACCTAGAAAGAACCTACAAATGGTTTCATTCCTATGATAATTATTTATAGTTTATTTATGAAGTTAGTTCCTAAGACTCAAAGCATTCTTGAAAAGATCAGGTATTTTTAATTTCAGATATTTTAGTTTTTCGACACAAAATTTTACAAATCGTCTACACTACATACACGCATCTATGGTTCTTAAAAACAAGAAAAAATTAACAGGTCTTAATAAACTTTATGCATGGCTTACTATTGACGCTGACTGCCTAAAGGAAAACAAATACTGTAATCAGTTCTCCTCAAGAAAGCATCTCTAAGTTAGCATTGCATGAAATAAGACTTGCTCATATGGTAGTAGATAGAGCTGTGAAAAATATTCCCTTTAATTCAAAACTAGGCCAGTTCCAGCATCTCAGTTTTTCAGAAAATACTACACTTTTGGCACTAAACTTTGCACATCTGAAAAATTCAAATTTATAATCTAATTCTTTATTTGCTTTCCATTTGATGATGTGGGAAAGCTCGGATGCAGGCAAAGCACTGATTACTCTTGGGTTGGCATTTTAGTTCTGTTTGAATACAACAAATGGTAGTGTATAAATGAGACAAATCTCTTGGGACATGAATTCAATTTCACCTCTTGTGTTAAGCATCACTGTAATTACTCAAATGATTAAAGTTGTACATGACTTTAAGCACTTCACTGAATCAGGGCTTTAACGTTTTAAAATACCAGGATAAAATCAGGCAGCACCAGTATGGCTATGATCAAGGGAAGAAGGCATTTTTATGGGCTCCTGTTTTCTTCCCACATAATTGGGTAACATCACAATCAGGTGGTTCTGCCTGGTAGATTTAGAAACATAGCACAGGAACAGAAATTCAGTTTATCAGAATTTGTGGAAACTGCGAAAAATTAAATTAATAGCAAATTAACTTAAATAAAAGTCTCAGTTGTCTTTGGATCTCTCTCCTGGCCAAAATAAATCAAGACAGAAAAACTGTCAGAAAAAATAACCTATCTTCTGAAATTATGAATAAGTTCTTAATAAATTCAGGCTCACCTTTCATAATATCTTACAAAACCTCATGACATTATATCAAATGCATTCCTCATGCCTCTGGTAGTTCAAGTAACACTTGCTAGAGGTATTGTTGACAAAATCAAACGGGTAAATATATGGCTTTTCATATTTGAGGGGGTTATGGGTATTTTTCATTTAAAATGTGTTTTTTCAGTGAAAACTAAGAAAAAAAATTCTACTTACAAGCCAGAGACATAGGCAGGCAGAGAAACTCCATCCATAAAAACCCTCTTAGCAGGAAAACTACTCTCTAAATAAGCAAACAGTAACTCAGTACTGGCAGACAACATAACAAGGGACAACAGCCATAAATTGCAACTAGGAAGGTTCAGACTGGACAACAGCAAAACTATTCCACCATGAGAGTAGTAAGCACTGGAACAGGTTGTCCTAGAAGACAGGCATATTTTGTCTTTGTCATGTAAGTAAATGATGACCTGTGGAATATATTGTTCATCCCTGTGAGCGTAGGTGAGGTACAGGAAGATTAGATGAGGGGGAGAAAGCAAAAAGGAAAAAAGGGTCAAGCTTGATTCCAATTTCCTTTCAAATACTCAGACAAACACATTACTTAAAAACACCTGGAAGTAAAAAAAAATAGGGACATGAATGATATGCTGTGGACATATCATAAGCAAATTAGACCAAAGCAATTTATTTTCCTTCTCTGACAGAGAAACAAATTTTGTGGATAGATGAAGTGATCCATCACACATTTTAGCTTTAGTAAGGATTTACCTCAAATACCATTTTTGTTTGCCAACTCAGGAATTACTAAATTTCTAAAAGATAACTTAATTACTGAAAGATGTATAGAAATATACCAAAGCTGTATAACACTATTCACAGTACCAGACTGGGAGGGACACAGCTTACAGCAGAGAGGAGAATTTCAAAGGACTCTGGCAAATTAGAGGCAATTTTGAGGTTAAAGAGAGATTATAATTCAACAGGAGCAAGTGAAAATCAACTATAACAGAATTATAAAAATCACAAACTGCCTTCCCATCAACAACGTCATGCTATTGCAACTTGATGTAAAGACCTCACACACTGGGAGGCATTAATAGGCATACAGTCTGCAAGATAGAGTATAGCCCTCCAGTTTTGGGCTTTGGAATGGCCCAGCCATTCCCAGCCTTGGAATGGCCCAAAGCATTGTGTCTACAAACATGCTTCAATAAAAAGTATAACTAATTGCAAAGGTCAGGAGAGGAGTAAGAAGATGCAGAAATATAAGAATAAGAATTTTAATGGTAGGTTAAAGAAACTGGTGTTGGTGTTACTCTATTGGGGAAAAAACTAAACTGCTGGGTTGAATGAGTGGTTAAATATTGCTGTTAAAATATTTTAAAAGTTATTGTTCTCTTCATCTTCTTTATAATACATTCCTCATGTTCACAATCATTGAAAATGGAAATAACAGACTTGAAGTGGTCCATAGGAGTGTCAGATTAGGCTGCAGTGAAGACTTTGTAAAGGTAAGGATGGCAAAGTACAAAAGGCTGCTTGCAAAAGCTGTGGAATCTCCATTGTTAGGAACATTTTAGGGCAAAACAGACAAGCATATTAGGACTGACATAGATATAACTGATTCTGCCTTAGAGTTAGAGGATGAACTTAATGACCTCTCCAGATCCCTTTCCAGTCATCTGATGACACAAGCAATCAAACACAGTTCAGAAGAGACCTAAGGAATAGACATGAAAGTGAGTTCTCAAGAAATTATTTTAGAAAACAAGCTTTGGCAGACACAAGGTTGTTTTTAATGTCATAGTAACCAGGTTATATTTGGATATTCATAGGGATGAACAGTCAGGCAGAGGGAATTAAATTTATGGAGAAATATACTGGACAAGAAAATGGGGGAGAAAACAATGTACTGAGGTAGAAAGTGCCCAATATAGGGTTAAAATAACTCATGTCTATTGCTTCGTGTGGAAAGTATAAACTCAAGAGAAGGACGGAGGACTGAAAAAAATTAGAAACCTACCTAAAGATGTTTTCTTTAGATACTTGTGTTTAGAAACATGCATTTCCCAATAAGAGCAGTTATAAGGAAGTAACAAAGAAAACCCTTCGAATATAAATTCATTTTGGTAACTTAGCATCTCATTTAGCCATCTAAACCAGTACTAAGGGTGTGCTAACCCCCATGTTCAATGAACAAAACAATCTCGAGTCAAGATCTCACTCAGTTTCTCAGATTCTAAGAGTTTCTTAGGTAGCTCAAAGCTACAACAGAGAGGTAAATTGCCTATGGACATGTCCACAGAAGAAGTTAGTGTCAGAGTATAGGTTTTTAGCAGCATAGCTAGAACTGGAGACCAGTATCTTCTCTTTTTTTAGTGTCCAAGATGCATGTGTTGATGTGTTTGAAAAGAAAAAGGCTTTTTGGCCTTAGTCTACAAGTGTAAAAGGTTTCACATCTTTATTTATGGGAGGGCAACGTTAGATGAAATTGACAATAAACTACTTATTGCTGTTGCCAGAAAAGGTCTGACAAACACTCCCACTGAGAACAGAGAGTGTTTTTTTCTGCTACAAATACAGGATTTGCAAATTGAACACAAACCTGGAAAGATTTGTGGCTGTAGGCTCGCTCTCTAGAGCATTTCTGCAAAACAAAGCAGCTGAACAAAGTCCAGAACTAAATTAAATACATGTCAGTCTGAGGAAAATGAAACATGTACACATCAACCACCACCTGTCCAATATTAGATAAAGTACAAATGTCAATTGTCAGAGCTATGGCTAAGAAAGCAGAGCATAATGAAGGCTATGATCACAGTCCTATTATAAATTTGAAGGACACCAGCTGGCAGTAAATGAGGTTTTATTTAAGGGCACAAATGGTAATTCCTAAACAGATAATGTTTAAAGACCTACAGTAACGTAAGTTTCTTCCTCACCAAGGTAGACCAAAAGCTCCATTAATATACATCTAAAAATGGCAACCAGTACACGCTCAGCAAAGAGCACACTCCACCTTTACATTGTAATATCTACATTTTAGGGATCTGTGGAGCCAGAGGCTGTAACTAGACCATCATGTTTGACCCCAGCCAAAGATTCTCTTCACCATTAAATTTCACCATTTCAATTTCATGTTGTTACACTCTTCAATGTACTTCACATGCTGAACTCTGGGGTTTTTTAAGCCTGGTAACTTCATTTGTTAACCCCAACCTCTTGCATTATGAAGGTCAGTGAATAACCACCCCTCAGCTATCACTGTATCAGCTTTCAAGATCCCACATTTTAACATATCACCCCTTATCACACCTGGCTTTTCCACGAGGAAGCGTAACAGCCTATTCAGTTACCTCACACCTCGACTCATCTCTGCCGCTCTTCTCCAGGCCTTTTTATTCTATCAGCTCCTTTCCCAGGTGGGATAACAAGGATGCCATATTTTGTTCAATACCTAAGAACAACCATTATTTAACCAGCAGCACACTGCTTTCAGTTCTGCTCATTGCTCCTTCACTGAGGGTCTCTCACAGCCTGGGTGCTCCTCACTGCTACATCTGCCCCCCAGCCAGCTCGCACGCCATCCCTGAGGACACAGAAAGCCTTCACACTTACTCATTTAGTGTCAATGGTCGATGATGACACAGGAACAGCAGTGTGGAGAGGGGTGACAGGAGGCATTCCCCATCCCACCCCAGGAGCAGGCCCTCAGGGGAGCCATTTTGTACCGAGCGCCATGGGAGGAGCACTGCGATTGGTCCGTTTGGGTCACCTGACCCCTCCCCACAAGCCCAGGTGTTGCCCATCCCATGGTCACAGCCAGAGGCTGCAGCGCCTGGGGGAGCCCTGGCTGGGCCCCGGGTAATGGAGAACATTTTCACCCTGGTACTCTCAGCCCGGGGCAGGATAAAAAGAAACAATACAGGACTCATTTTCAGGCACTAGAAATCGAGTCCCAGGTCATCTGAATTCTTACAGATTAAAGAAAGTTAAAAGGAAATGCGAGGCCATGGTCTGATGGTCCAATGGTCAGGGATATGATGGGATAAAAGCTGGACTTGATGACCCTGGAGGTCCCTTCCAACCATAATGATTCTATGAGCTGGAAACCTGTTTGTCAGAGAAGGCGATGGAGTCTGGTGCCAGCTGTAATCAATATTCTGATGTATAATTTCTGGCTTTAGGGCATGATTAAGTGCAACTGTTTGGTTTAATTCTGATGTTTATTATGAACCCCCAGCCCTTCAGCTGTACTCTCCCAGCAGACCTCGTATCAGAGTTAAGGCAGATGCTGGGTCCTGCGAGCAATGCAAAGTCCTCTCTGCTGCCAATTTGTGACTTCATACAAACAAGAAGAGAAAGAAGTGGCACATTCTCATCTCCTCAAAGAATATCACTTGTGAATTCGGCACATATAGAAGGTACAGAGAAAGGTACAAAATAGCTGAAGGGTTTAGAGGCACACAATAGCCCTGGAAATTTTCAAAATTAATAAGAAATATTTTTCCATACCTCCCACACAGTGTTTTGTAAATGCATTGTTGAATGTCTTTGAATTCTACATTTTCTGCAAGTTAAATAGAATCCTCCCATGGAAAATACAGACACAATGTAGAAACTACATAAAAAATAATACTAAAAACCCATACTAATAATAATACTGATAGTACTAAGAAACAGAAGAATTGGGTTAGATAATGCCTAGGTTAGACATAAATTTTCTTCCTGTTTTAAGTATTTAGATAAACAGCTAAGTTGTTTCATATCAAAGATCTAAAATCAAACAAGGTTTTATAAATTCCGCATAGCTCTTAAATTAATATTTTCTGAACAAGTACTTGTCCAAGTTTTTGCCCTGTCTTTATGAGTCTAATACATTCAAGGCTATCAGATGCTAAAAAATTAGCATGGTGCCATTCTTTGTCTCCCACAGATCTCTAGGGGGGAATGATCAAAAATCATTAAAAATATTATTAATATGGTCAAGTAATGTACTGAGCTTAAACAGTAACTACAGCACTCAGTAGACACATACTCATCATCTGTTGCAGCTAAAGCCAACTAAAGAAGTTGGCTTTCATTAATTCTTTCCCAGCTACCCCCCAATATGGCAAAAAGATTTGAAAAGAGGTTTGTCAGAATTCACCACTGTTCAAGTAAATACCCAGAAACAGTGGTGAGACAGGCTAAACATTCTTACAAACTAAACATTTACACCAAGCTAACTGCAGATCACAGCCTCAGACACTCGTGTGTGCTAACAATTGGTAGGTGAATGATTTTCTAATCTGATTTAATTTGTTTCTCTGAGCATTCCTCCTCCCCAGGATATCAAATTACCTCAGGGACTACTTATCAATATAGAACTGCTAATCAAAGCAATTGCTCAACATTTGAGATCTGTGTAACTAACACAGCAGTGTTTTGAACACTGAGATAAGTAACACCTTGATAGGGTAATAACAGTGACCTTTAAGTACAACCTCCCATTAAAGATGTTCACTAAAATTATTTAAGCAATTTTGACTAAATAACATGTTTGAAAACGTTCTCTCTCCAGCCCACCCATACAATTTTCAATATGGAAAAAATATATGCTTATGACTGCATTTCAATCTTATTAATCATGAAAATTTATGCTATACATTTTGATGCCATTTGAAGAGAAAACTTCTGGTGGATTTTAAATTGTCTTTAGGTAGTTTTACATCTTTTTTATTATCACCATTAGAAACATTAAATTATAATAAAATACATGTTATTTTCCTCTAAATGTTTACTTTAAAATTTTTATTGAAAAAAATTTGCTAGGTAATCTCTACAAAGCACTCTGGGAAGACAGAGAGTACTGGTTGTGTATACTTCACATAAATTCTACTCAAAATATGAGGGATTAAATGTCTCGGAGAGAAATGGGTTACAGGTGATTTTGAGGCTAGATTCCCAATTCAAATTCTCTCTTTTTCAACTTTATTGGTTGCTTGAGTGGCACAGAGGCCTGCTCAGAGACCACAACCCATCGTGCTAGAAAATATTAGATAAAATGAAGGGCCCTGCTCCAAAAGCACAGACTATACACTGAGCTATTTTGTCATAACAAGGGCATTTAAATTCTTCTGTCCCTTACATAAGAACAAGTCTGAGGTAGATAAATTACAGAAGAAACCACCACAACTTCCTGGTTTCATTCAAATGAAATCTGCTTTCAAATACCAGTTATAGCACACTTTCCATTAAAAGAATTTACAAACATGTGAGTGAAAGTTTAGGGGGAAAAAAGCATAAGTGATGATCGTGGTATTGAAGGAAAGACCTTCAAAAGACAGTTAGAGCCACCACTGAAAACTTGTCTAAGGTCTTTAATTGGTGTTGAAATTAAGTTATTTATGCTAGTCTCTCGTCACAGAGGTGTGTAGTGAATACCATAAGCACTCTGGTAAGTTTTATTTTACTTTTAAGCTCCATATTTATAGAAAAACTTATTATTAACATTATCTTAAGTTTGACATTTCGTCAACATTTACTTGGCTACAATGAGGCTGTCAGTTTATGATGCATATGGATGAGCCATTCTACTCTTCACAGTAAAGTATTTGCCTGACTTTTTTTCTAAGCATATGTTAAAAATGCCAATAATGAAACATAAGCAAAAAAAATCCACCAGAAGAAATAAAAAGCCTTCGCACAGAATATTTGAAATTTCAGCCGATAGCAAAACAGTGTAGATGGAAGAATGAGACTGTAAATAGTACTCTACTTTTGGGCAAAATTATGATAGGCAGGGAAAAAAAAAAGATTGTTCACCAATAGGTAATTTAAGAGCAGCCTGAGTAAAATTTTCCTCATTATCTTGGGCAAAGCTGTAACAATCATGCAATTAGTAGATACATTTTTCTTCAAAAGACAGTCATATTATATTTGCTTATGAATGAGGTCAATAACTTTTCAGTACATTGTGGCAATTATACAATACAGAGTGGTAAGGATTCAATGCAAATAAGCAATTACTATTTAGAGATAACATTTTTTTTAAGTTAGTAGACTGTCATCCCTTTTCAAGGGCTGTAATAATAGTAAAGAGGAAATTGCAATTGGAAAAAATGGCACACAGTCACATTAATAGTTTTGTGATTCCAAGATCACAACTGGCTCACATGAGCTGCCTATTTCGTTTTGTGTGT
Source organism: Aegotheles bennettii (assembly GCA_013398125.1). NCBI lineage: Eukaryota > Metazoa > Chordata > Aves > Caprimulgiformes > Aegothelidae > Aegotheles > Aegotheles bennettii. Next base: position 192,126 of record VZRW01005207.1, read on the forward strand.
GATGTTTTCAGTCTCTTAAGTCAGTATATGAAGCACTGCCCTTTATGTGCTGTTAATCAGCCCCTTAGACAACTGTAATGTGAATTCAGAGCATTAAATTTCCTTGTATAAGTATATATATAATATATATATATTCCTAATAAAATAAGTGACTGCACAAATTACTCAGTTGGGCCTTATCCCTAAGCTATGGCACACCTGTAATTTTTGTTTCCTTCATTGGGGCTGGGGGAGGTGCTTAGTAGTCTACTCAAAGCTTCCAAGTATCTAAGAGATCCACCTATTTTTTGGGACCATTAAAATAACAGGAGTCTCACAGCTTCTTGCAGAAAAGTCTAGGATGCTCACTTTTCACAGTCCCAATCTCAAATGCTCTCCCAACACTCCCAGGAACAGTACACCTGCATACACTTGTCTTTATATTTCAGCACAGAATGGGAATCAAAATATTGCCTGGGACATCTCCTGCACTGTGAGAACACTGATATGCTCCCCAGCTGCCAGGACAGTAAGTAACTAGTACCAAAGCAAATAACTAAACACAACTACAACAGCATACCTAAAGCCCGTGGTTGAGACTCTAACCCTGGATCAGTATAAAGTACTGGAATTTTCAGAAGATTTTCATCAGTGAGACATGAATACCTTGGGAAATGGAAGGCGACCAATTTCTCTCATTACATGTTCATTTCTTAATTTGCAAGGGATGATTTTTGTCTTCTTTGTAAAGCCTTGCTGAATATAACAAGATTTGTAAAGGTGTAAATGAGGGCAAGATGTGTCCAATTATTTTAGGTTCCGAAATAAAAAAAAAAAGGAATTACTACTAGATTTCTGTGACCCTTCATTTTGCATAACCACTAGTTTATAATCTATTTAACTTAGGAGAGTTCTTGTACTTTCATTGTAAGTACTCACCAGCCAGACAGCTAGAAAAGTGTCGCTTGTACTTTTATAGTATCTTAGATGCACAAATTGGCCTAAAATATTCAAAAAGGCATACAGTCCCATCTTAGAAGACCTAATGAAGAAACGCAGTACTAGTATGAATTTCAGTTCTAGATCCTCCCTTAAAGAACACGGCAAAAAAGCTTGATCACAAAACATTATGCTATTGATTATTTACCTTGTGGAGCCTGAAATCAGAGCATCTTACCTTTCTCCTTTCTTCTGTCAATGAAGGGTATTAATCTTTCATATCCACTAGATCGATCTTCAGGTTCAACTGATGTTCCCTTCCCTTATCTTATTTTCTATGCCTCAAGCCTCTCATGTCTTCCTCCTAATCCTCTGGAAACTAGAAGAAGTGGAAGAGCTTATTTTACCCAGAACCCTTGAGATCAGATATCTCATCAGGGATTAGCTCACATCTTGTATTCTTGTGTCAGAGCCCTAAATTACTCAGTATAATATTCTGGGGGAGTTGTTCAATTCATAGGTACACATTGCAAGCAAATTGGAGAAGCCACAGAGAGGAGAGAAGGGGCAGGAACTCGGGTGGGTCATCGTACACCACCCCACCGTGATGCTGTGGATGAATGATAAAGCTGTCCCAGGCCACTGTCTAGCCTGGTGGCTTCTCTGCCAGAGGTAGTAAGGGTTCAACTTTATGTGCTTACTTCCTCAAGGTTATAGATTCCTTCAGAAAAGCCTGCATCTTCATCTATGCCTTGAATTGGGTTACCTGGATTGACCATACTAAAAACCACTCAAACACCAGTAGCACCCATTTCAATTATTATTTGAAAGTTAGAAGTGGTTATTGTAGTTCAGCAGACAATGCAAAAAGCAGGTACTCACCACTTTTTGTGAAAGGCAAGCAGATAAAAATCTAGCAATGACTTGAACAGTGATTAGAGGAAGGCCAGTCTGATACATTCACATGCTGGGGTTTGTTTTTTGAAGAAAGGAAGGTTATTCAGAAACTGTATAAGAAACACCATGAAGAAATGAAATGGCCAAACAGGGTGTCAGTTCCTTCTCTTGTGATTTCTTTGTCCTGTTTCATTTGATGCTTTGAAAGTACTTTCCTGTAGTTATACCTAGAGAAAGGATTAAAAAATTTATTAGGCATTTAAGCAGTGAGGGTAAGGTCAACAGTATGTCAGGACCTGCAAACAGAACTCCAATGGGGGTAAAAGAAATTCTGTAGGGAAGCCAAGAAACGCAACATTAAAGCTGTCAGCTCCTGCTTGTCAAGGTTCCCTCCCCACTGCCACCACAGTGACATAACTCTGTAGGACTTACTTTTACAGAATTTGTACACTTTTAGGCTATACCTGTGCCTGTCTCTCCCTACATACCTCTCCCTGACACTCTTGTTCTTCCTTCTGCACGTGTCAGAGACCACAGAGAGTAATTCTGCAACCTGCCAGAGGCTCTGTGAGGGCCATACTTTACAGCATTACTGTGGAATCCTGTCTTCTGTTCATGCTGGTGGCTCTCCAGGCTGCTGACTCCCCTTGGCTTTTCCCACCTATGTGTCTACACCCATCCTCCACCAACCAATGCCTCTTTGAAGAAGGGTAGAAGGAAAGAATACCATCACGGTGGCTAATCAATATCATCCCTGTCCATTTTCTTCATAGGGTGAGAGTATTTCACATAGGAAATGCTCCACTAACCTGTGTGTGATATTAAATCTATGCTATTATGTAGCTGAGGAAAATCTTGCTGTTTAAAAGCAAATAAAGCCATTCTTTGATTCTTTATTTTCTGTTCCCATTAATTGAGCACTAAACACTAATCTAGAAGAGTTGCTTGGAAAAATAAAGAATTTGTTACCTGCACCTCAGCTGAAACATTCAGAAACATTCAGTCGGAAGGAGGACACCTGTGGCGAAGATGCTTAGATTTTGCTTTCAAATTACCTGTTTCTTTTTCCTGAAAACAGAAGAAAGAAAAGGAAAGCTGGACAACTGTAGAGAAAAAAAGCACCAGTTATGCCTCTCAACTGTTCAACCCAAAGGAATTACATTCTGTGCAGTTAGAAGGGGAAAATCATGCAACTTGCACAGGTAGAGGAGGCAAAATTAACACGTACAAATTTCTGATCTCTGCTACTGAAACTTCTGCAGATGAACACTGTCATTTATATTGAATTGCCTTTAATCCAGCCCTTTCTTTTCTTAGTGCAGTATCCAGAAATTTGTAGGGACATTACTGGAGATATCAAAACCAAAATCAGAAATAACATGACAGGAGAAAATTGTATTTTTTTTTTATTTATCACATATATCTTTAACCAGATAAAGAAGTGTTGAACCTCACGCTGTTGCAGATGCCTCTGTTTGATCTAATAGACTCTCTTGTAACCTAGTGCAGCAAAAAGCTCAGATTTTCAGCAGAAGAATTGTATGCACACAGAGAAAATATGCTGATTGACGTAACAACTGCTAAAGAATGGTCTTATTTAATTGAGGTCTTGAAACAAAAATTCGTGTGAACTTTCTGGACAACACTACATCCCCTTTTGAAATGCACACCCTGGGCTTGTTCTCTGCACAATTACATGAAAGGCCCAGGCCTGAGTCTTATTATAATAAGCCTAGAAGTTCCAGATTAGACAGCAGCTAGCCTGTCTCACCTGGAGCAGGACTTTGAAGAAAGAAATGACTGGAAAAAGACAAAATCCTTCCATAGGCAAGTCTTTCACCCTTAAATGCAGCAATTAGAGTTTGTGTCAAATCAAATTGAGAACAGAATCAAACATCCCAGATTTTGCTAACATCAATCATATGAGTTGCTCTTTCAGGGGGCTTAGCCTGGTCCCTGGTCTCCAGACCAACTATGGATTTTTGCTTCTGTACCTCTGCTTCCATATGAGCTTTTCCTAAGGGCCTGCAAAACTGTTTTATTTCATCTGAACATATCACATTCCCTTTAGTACGTCTCTATTTGGATAACAAGTTGCAGCTTAGCTCTCTTTTTTCCCTTGAACCATTCACATAGCACTGCTGGAGACAGTGATAACTGCTGCCATTCTCCTGAAAAAAAATGTAAAAATATTTAGTTTAATTAATATTTGAAGTAGAAAAAGCAGAAAGTTGGTTTTCCTGCATCTGATGAGGGCTGTGCACGTCTCATAATTTTACAGTAAAACAGCTTTTATACCCCATGTCTTCCACTTCTAAGGATTATGACAGTTTAAACACAACAGGAAGCTTTATAGCGAAAAATAAATAAAATCTGTAGCTACCAACTATGCATAGTAATTTATAGTTCCAAACAGCAACCCCAAGTATTGCTAACAGCTCATAATTTGGAATGGATTACTGAATTTCACATTTTACTTGTGAAATGTTGTTTCTTGGGGAGTGAGGGGGATCACAAGGGCAATAATTGTTATTATGAAATGCATAGAAGTCTGTGCCTGCTTTTTACCAGTGGTTATACCACTAGTATAACTGAGGGTACTAAATTTTGCCACACAGCTAACCAATAAACAGTAGCATTACCTGAAATTGCCAGAATCTTGTGTCCAAAACTCAAAGTTATCAGTGGTCACTAAGAGTGACAATACAAAACTGGGTGTCAGAGGTGATGAATGCTGCACAGATGCAGATGTGCTGTGGTGAGTTGACCCTAGCTGGCTGCCAGATGCCCATCCAGCTGCTTTCTCACTCCCCCTCCCCACCAGGACAGGAGGAGAAAATGAGATGGAAAAGCTCGTGGGTCCAAACAAATACGAGGCAGATCCTTTACCAAAACAGGGTCGACCTGTGGAAAATAAATTTGTTGTCAATTAAAATAGATTTGGATGGTGAGAAACAAAGACAAAAACTAAAACACCTTCCCACCATCTTTCCACCCCTTTTCCAGGGTTCAACTTCACTCCTTCATGCCCACCTCCTCCATCTCCTCCCGCTGAAGCAGCACAGAGCAATGGGGAATGGGGGACTGCAGTCAGCCCATGCCAGCTCCTCTCTGCTGCTCCTTCCTCCTCCCGCTGTTCCCTGCTCCAGCCCGAGGCCTTCCCAGGGGCTGCAGGGCAGCACCCGCCCCACTGGGGTCTCTCCCAGGGCCACAGGGACATCTCTGCTGAGGCATCTAGTTACATTATGGCCTCCAGCCTCAGAAGTCTGTGAACTCATCATCCTTCAGACTAGAAACCTGGTGCTCTGGCCAGTGGCTATAACAGGGTGGCTGCTCTTGTTATGAAGCTCCCATTGCTGCCCTAGAAGGACAGAGGTTGCACTTGTCAGCAGTCAATGGCAACATAGCATCCAACCCAGTTAACAGTCAGATGGGAACAGGGCAGTGAGCTTGGGCAGAGCACTAGAGAGCTCAGGAACACTGAGAGAGAACGCCATCCTTCTCCGGAGTCGGTTGTATTAGCGGGTGAATAAATGAAGTGGCTTCATCAGCTCGGCGAGCAAATAATGCATAGACAGGGCAAGCATCCAAAGTTGTTATTACCATGTATAGTTTCCATGTAAATCTCCTTCCTCTTGCAGGAGTGGAAGTCGAATGATAATTTTGATAAGTGGAAGCACAATTGCGGTGGGTAGCTCATAATAGAGCATCATCATCAAATCTGTTTGCATTTTAAAGAGCTTCTAAACAAGTTGTTATGAAAGACAAACACGGTCTTGTTTTAATAGTAAAGCATGTGAAAAAAGACAATAGTGAAGCTTTTGCCAATAATGCAGCACATTAGTCAAGAATATTTATTCAGCTTCAAATATTTCAGACTTTTAAAATGTAAACTGATAATTATTGCAAGAAATTAGGCCTGCTTCTCAAACCATTTTGCTATTAATTTGTTACTTTCTCCCAAAGCAGCTGCAAATGTTGTGTTGTACATGGATAAAATGTTTTAAATTGCTCTCCTTCAGATCAAATCTCTATATTTTCATTTTGGCTACTCCTAATGGAGTATACTCAGAAAAAACTTGGAAGCATGTTTTCAATCTACTAATCTAGTCAGGACTGATCAGAATTCAGATATCATGCTTAAAAATGATGATTTCATGGTCCAAATCCCATAGGCATCTTGAATTTTGATTTTCAGGTTCTCCAGGTGAGCGCTTAAATCTGTGCTTCTTGTCTGTGGTGGGCAGTGCTCTGACCTTGAATACATGGCAAAAGTTGTTACTCATCTTGTGCTTTTATCCTTTATCTGACTCAATAAACAATATACTCCTGTTCCTAGATGTTCTGAAGGAGTTAATCCAGGATTCATTCCCAAAAGATGATTTATGGATCAAGCTGTCACAGATGCCACAGTGATTGCACTAGTTTTGAACAAAAGAATGCAAGAACACTAGGGGGAAAAAAGCCATTTTACTTAAAAGGCCTGTGACTAGAATATTTCCTTGAGAGAAGCAGGACCTGGAATAAATTTCTTTCTCTGCTTGCATGTGAAAACACATACTTCTTTCAATGTCCACTAGACTGGCTGTACTGTCTAGTGTATATATATGCTGATGGCACACAATCCATCCTGTTGAGGATATTCTAACAAACAGAAGAGAATTCATAATATCTTGTGCTACAGAGAGTACAAGAAACAGTGTGGCCTAGGGATTAGGATGGTAATTTGGAAAGGAAAGTTTGTGGTTGAAATTCCTGCTCCAAACTTCAGTCATAGAATCATAGTCAATGGGTATTTCACACAATAGGGAAGGTATGGAGAGGAGTGGAATGGGATTTCCCTTCCTTTTCCTTCCAGATCTTGCTGGAACTAGAACTCCGTAGCTGTGGCTGTGAATCGAGTCAAACTAGATTGTATCCAACAGACCAAATACCTACTTGACTAGAAAGTTCAAATATTCTCAGGTTCAAAGAACTAGTGAGGTCCTGTTATGGGATCCAAGATTTCCTTCCTATCTGCCTATGCTTAGAGACAGGTACTAAGAGTACTGGAGTGTTAGAGAGTGGCATTTATACGGCAAATAAGATTTACTTTCATGAAGTAAATGCAGATAAAATATATCAAGTGTTTTTGAAAGACTGAAGACTTCCTCAGATTTGTACAGTTCTAAGATCTGTTAAATCTCCTAATCTCCAAGAAAACAAAAAGAATTATTCTAATCTTGCTTATTTCTAGTTGGGAGAATTTCAGAGGAGGCCTTTAGCTGAACATATGGTCCAGTTATACACATTATACCATAATGAAACACAAATAGAAATGCTTGTGTGACACTTTTAAGAACAAACTGGCTTGAAAATTTTGAGTGTAGCATTTTTATTGATTGAATGACACAATGAATTCTAGCATCCCTCTGCATTGCCAATGGATAATTATAATTATTACGAGGAGCATGCTTTCACTGAAAAGTTAAGCAAGTCTCAATTATAGTTCTGAAAGACTACTGCCCTCAAGAGGCCACATGTGGAAGCACAAAGCAATTTTATAATTTTCATTTTGCCTTTTAAAAAACTTAATTCCAATTAATATGAACTATAACTTTCACCCTCCAATTTAATAAAAAGGATACAGTATCCATAGAATTAAGAAGTACTTTAAGTGGAGTATGGGATTCATACAGCCAGGTACACCCATTGTAAAGTCACTGGACAAAAACCTTAAACAACAGTGAGATGCAAAGAAAACTCACTGTGTCAGACTTGCAGGCTCAACTCCACAGATCATTATCCACTATTGAAAGAACAGAAAAAAGTCACTTGCAAAACCTGAAATCACGTGCATGTATTATTTCCAAATTACAGACTATGTAAATTCCATTCCTTCCAGGAAAAAAAAATAATCAGGTTTTATCAAGTGATTTTCACTGAATAAATATGGCTTTTTCCAGGGATGGAGCATCTACCATGTCTCTGGACAATCTGTTCCAATGTTTCACCATCCCTATCATAAAAATTTTTTTCCTCCTATCTAATCTGTTCTCTTTTAGTTTAAAACCATTACCCCTTATCCTGTTGTTACAGGTCATACAAAAAGTCTGACCTCATCTTTCTCATAAACCTCCTTTAAGTATTGAAAGGCTGCAATTATGTCTTCCCAGAGCCTTCTCTTCTCCAGGTTGAACAACCACTGTTTCTTAAGACTCCCCCTTGTAGATTACCAAAGTCCTTTCCCTTTCTGCAAATACAAGCTTTCTGATTTAAACTTTTCTAGATATGTGAGAGAAAAGATCCATATAGGGATAAAGAGAGGTAACACATACAGTTTCTGAGCACATGATGAGCTTCTCCCTAAAGATAAAGCTAGACATTATAGATGTTTAGTTAAACTCACCCTTTGCTTAAAATTAGCTTCCCTTCTGTTAGACATTCATGGTTGGAGGTGGGAGACAGAGATTTGTTTAAAAGGAAGGATTTCCCTTAATTTATTTTGTATATAAAAATCTCCCTTCAGGTTCTTCAGCAAAATGAAAGGCTCAAGGTGGATCCAGGTAATTTGAGTCCAACTAAGACCTTTCTTCTATAACATTTATTTTCTTTATTACCATCTTTCAGCTCAGTGTTTTGTTCTGAAGAGTCCTTTGACAAAATTTCTCCTCCAGCTCAACACCCTGTTTGCCTACCCATACTTTCTTACCTGTTCTAGCCTAGACTCCAAGGTCTCATCTGTGTTTTTTCTGGTGACTATCCATATTCCTTTCTTCTCCCTTTCATCTGAAAGGCAGGATACATCATCTTCTCACTTCCAGTGGTCTTCTTACTAGATTTATTGTTGATAAAAGTGTTTTCATTAAACCCAAGCATGATAACACTGCCATAGTCTGAAATTATGTGTTAAAAGGCCAGGAACACATACTGGCAGAAGCATTTTTAGCAGTGGTTTCAATACCACCACTATAGAAAGCTTGCAGTAAAAGCAAACTGTACAGACATAAATTATGCAGAAAACCTTGCCAAATCACCATGTTGGTTTAGTCTAGTTCTCCCACCTGCATGGGGAATTCTGTTGTGTTTTGAAATCTTGGCCGGAGGCTTCATGGGATGAGGATAATATATCCCCAGCAAGCAGCAGGGGAGGGAGCATGCTCAGTGGAGGTAAAACACTAAGAAATTACTTTTCTGAGTCTACTAAGCAAGGGGGTTTTCAGCAAACTATAATTCAGCAGCACCTAAGCAAACTATGACAGAAACAAATGAACACCTTGATAAGTATGCAAAATTTGCTTCTGAAAAGCACGTATGTATTAAAGCTTGTCAGTGAGGTAGCTGTGACAACTCGTTGTGGGTATGATGAGTTATGCTAATCTTACTGTCAAAAACAAACCAAAAAGCTGACACTGGAACTGATCAGACAGTGTGAAAAAAAAAACCAACAACCCAACAGTTACAGTTTAAAATCATACTGATAAAACTTTGCTTTTTTCCATGGGCAACTGTAAACTTTACCACTTGTGCCATCTGCAACAACCTTGCTTTAGACCATCACATCTGTGACTGTGCACGCATGACTCTGATCAATTACAGTTTGCTGGAGCCTGATAATCAACATCCTGACTGAAATGTGTCCACTTAACTGGCAACACTTGAAGCGTTTCATTAATAAGCAGTATGAATCATACTGATAATTTATACAATTCTCTTCAGCCCCCAGAATAAGCAGGTGGGGCAACACGTGCTGTGTCATACTGAGTCCTCAGTGAGGGGTCTGGGCTTCTTTACACCAGCTATCTTGAATAGCAGTGGTTACATAAACATATTCTGAAGAAAAAGAAGCATCTACTTGCTAAACCCACCAACAGTTTATGCTGTGAAGAAACCCCTAGTATTACTTTTTATCTCCCCCTCCCCAGTATTTGCTCCAACATATACCATAAAGCTTCGCTTTGTTTAATATACTAGGTAAGTAGCTAATTAGAAGCTGCTCTTCAGCCAACTGAGAAGAGGAACAGCTTTTACAGCTTGCTACATACACTTAGGTCGGTCACAGAGAAAGGCATATACTCATTTTCTACTGCTTCTCTCCATTTCCAGGGCTATGTTAATTCAATTCACAGAGAACGAAAATGAGACACGTACAGAACATTACTCACTATTTCATTCCTCCTATGGCTCATCTTTGGGATGAAGGACGCTGAGAAGGACAAGGTAGTCTTCACATGACACTATTGTTTCATGGGCCATGGCACTATAGAAGCAGCAGTGTCTTCTAATTGATCACTGGTAGCACATCTTTCCAACCGCAGTGCTGAAAACAGGATTGATGACAGCAGGGATGATTTAAGTTAGCTCTTACCACAACTTACAGAGAAAAGGTCTCCAAGAAATTATTTGAGGTGTAGAAGGCTGAACTCAATCAGACAAATTTGTTTTCTTGCTATTTGTTTTGACAGCTGTAGCTGAGTTTTCTAGTTTGAATTGTTCATCATGTGTTTCTTTCTCCTTCTAACTTCTTCAGCAGTAATACCTTTATGAGCCAAAAACACTGACTGGATGTTTATTGCCACCTAAAAGCATCATATTCTTTTTCCAGACAAACATCCCAACAGACTCTCACACCCCACTTCTGTAGAAAAGCATACATGAAAACTGCTGTTACTCTTGTGAGGAAGATTTAACCTTTCTGTCTATCACTGTACATCTGAAATGGAAACAAATGTCTTTGTCCAACTGTGCACTTGCTGGAGACCTTGTAGCTTGACTATTAAAAAGGCAAGCAGTGAGGTGGGGGTTTTTGTTTGTTTTAGGTTTTTTGTTTGTTTTGTTTTGTTTGTTTGTTTTGGTTTAATATCCACTGTGCTTACACAACAAGGCAATTGCACTTCATTGACTCGGTCCCTGAACAAATTCTGACACATCAAAATGAAATCTAGATGTATGATCTTCACAGGAGGCTGTCACACGCAGTAACTGGTGTCCCAGTCTGGATGATTTGCGATCAGAAACAGAGGGTACAAAGAGAAGTGAACCTGCTCTACAAGTGAGCGTGAGCATTAAGTCTGCCCCTGCAAGTTGGCTGTGAACTGAAGCCAAAGGCACATCCTGGTGACAGAAGCAGCACTGAGGCAGCAGAAATCCCCTTGCTGTGTGTTTTCTGTCAACAGGGTGGTGGCCGGGGTGCTCAGCTCAATAACTCTGGTGCTCAGGTTTTGAACTCTCTGCTGTCACTTTTGCCACATTGGTTGGTTTTCCTTTAGAACCAATTGTCCATCCCTGAGTTTCCTTTTCCTTCCAGGAGGCTTCTGTTTATTGAAGCATGGACAGACATATAGCCCACATAGTAAAACAACAAAAGATCCAAGTCTGATGGAGTTGAACCATTCAACAGTAGTTTTTAACTTAATTTTTGCAAGGCACAGGAATTCCAGTATGCTACCTGTTATTTTCCTTGGTCTCAGTTCTCATGGTTTGTCACCTACACATTTCATGAAGTGTTTCAGATGCAATTTAAAGGTGAAATTATTCCCTATCAAGAGCTACCCAATTATTTTTTTTTAAAAAACTTATGGTGAAGAAATGCATGAAAGCCAAGTATGATCTTTCAGATTTGAACACAGGGTTTTGCTCTTCCTCTCCCTCTTGCATGTTTTCTTGCACTTCAGCCAGGAAAATATGGACATTCACAACATAGAAAGGAATGTCAAAGAAGAACTGAATTGTACATTGGGATTTTAATTTTATTTAACTAAATCAAAGAATTGTTATTTTTTAAACTTTGTCTTTTATTCATGGAATATCAATTATCTTCAATCTCTTCAATTATTTTAACAACTTAAAGTGGCTCAATTGAATTTTCCAGATTTAATAATATAAGTTATTTCTTCTAAGAAATTACCCTGGGATGACCTAATGCTATAATTGCATGTAAAGAAAGTAAAATACAACATACTTGCTAGAGTTTTGGTGATTCAGTTATGAAAGGAATGACTGATGCATTCAAAGTTCATCATAATTCTTTTACTCTGTTCGGCCGCCTGAATCCTGGATGAGTGAAAACAACTCATCTTCCATATATGAGGCTAAGACTCAACTTTGGCTTGTTTGGGGGATTTTGTTGAAACTTGAAGTTGGAGCCAGTATTCCTAAGATAAATAACTGATGTTTTAAAAATTTCAGTCGTGATAAGGAAATACAGCACCTCATTTTAAACCTGTGTAGGATATCGAGGGTTTATAGGGCAAATAGGATCTCTACTGCTTAATTTAGAAAGGCTGGAAATGGGGAATTGAGAGGAAGAGAGCCACATGTAACAGCCAAGACCAGCGGCACGTGTGTACACTGTCACGGAGACAGAGTGATGGGAAAGAGGGAAAAGGGAAAGAGACACACCAAGGTGGCTCTACCACCTGAGAGAAAGGAACGTGATAGCTGCTAGATGCAGTAGGCTCATTTCTTCTGTAAGTGAAACTGCCAGAAGGGAAACAAGCAATTTCAAACAAGTTCAGACATAGGTTATGGAGTTTTACCACCTTGTTAAAAATGTGCAAGAGATCTAGACAGATCCTATTCCTCCTTTTAAAAGGAAGCATTGAGGATCACTGTGGAGACCTCCATCTCTGACATAAAAGACCACAGCCTTTTGCTTATGAGGAAGGGGAGCTGATAAGTATGAATTGCCTTGGCCTCCAGGGAATGGAATATTAGCTTGAACAATAAATAGAGCATATCCCTTCAAATTAAATGTATGGATATAAACACCTCTGTAGCATCTTCTCCAGGTCCATAAATATAGCATCAATCAGGCTGAATTTCAGTAGGTAGCCTTCATCCAAGCTCATCTCCATTACGCACTAGGTAAATCACTAAGCTGTATAATGCAGACAAAACAGCTCTCTCTTCATTATCCCTTCTAGCAGCACCATATAGGCCTGGGCCAGGACACGTGATAGGAGGAGATCCATCAGGATCCTATCTAAGAGTCTCCTTGGAACAAAAGAGCAGTCACTGAGGATAACCCTGACAGGATCAGTGTGATATTAATATTAATTATCCCACCTAGTCTAATTGAACACCAAAATACAGTCGTGGTTACTAAGAGAAAGATGACAGATTTTTCCTCAGAGTAATGAAATAACATACAACAAGAAGTCTTTAGCAGCATTAGCCTTTAACATTTCCAGCTTTGAATGTAAAATACTCTCTTCTCTAGTGTGTTGATGTGGAAGCAAGAACTACCAACTATCCCATTGCTCCAGAAACACCAGCATCAGCAAATCTAGGGTCTCTCGTCTCAAAGGCATGGCTGGACTTAACTGAAAGCTACTGCACTGTCCATTTGACTTCTCTCTCACGCAGCCCTTCTGGCAAGCATGAGATACTGGACAATTACAACAGAAGCATTTGAAAGCCAATTTGCACAGATATGCATGGCTACTCCATGCACAAAATAGTGACCCATTTTGCACATCCAAGGTGATGCTGCCTGGGCTAGAAGGGAAACAGTCCTTTTTCCATGCAAATCAAGGTGGAAGAGAAAAAAGCAACCTCTAAAATAGCTGTTATTCTCAGATGTGTAATCTGCTTGCATTTTTAAATAAATTATCTGCAGTTTGAAAATTCAAAAAAGCCCTTTAGGTTATTAAAAGCTGACTGCACAATTCCTTGGCTCCAGACACTATTAATATAAGCAAACAAGTTTAAGAGGTTCATTTCTGACAGAGTTATAAAGGGTGCACACCATGCTTCTCCATAATTCAGCTCATCCTTAGCAATACACATTGGCTCTCCAGCAACTAGTCAATGGGCCAAGGATGGTGAAGAAAGCTTCATTAGCTGCTTTGCATCTCTGACAGTTAATTACCCTGGAAGAGTTCATGTGTGGGAGAACAGAACAGAGCAAGCAAAGCACTCCTGGTGGAGATTTTTACCACATTATTATGTTTTGTTGGAGTTGCTTTGCTTTTCAAACCAGGCTGGCTGCAATATTACTTCTGACAAAGTCAAGGGCATATCAGGATGGAGTCACTGAACATATGCATAACCAGAATCTGATCAGTCTCATAAGGATAAGCACATAGAAACTGTCAAAAGTTCTCTCCAGACTGTGATATGTAGTATATTATTTAGTTATTTTTCTTAGCAGAGAAAATTCACAGCAAAGAATCAGATACGAAACATCTGATCTGAATTTAAACAAAAACATCTATGCAATGAGACAAACTCTCTGAGGAGTTACAATTAATTGCAATTGAGATGAATGTCACAGGGCCACTCCTCACACTCTAATGATGTTGTGTAGAAGGGCTATACTGAGTTTACAGCTGACTCGTGGTCAAAGTGATACACACCACATGCTTCTGGACAGCATAACTTGTATGAAGTACAGCTACAGATAACACTTGCCACATACATCATATCTCAACAGAAAAATTAGTTGCATTAGTTGATGTTCAAGGCCAGGTTAGATGGCCGCCTGAGCAACCTGGTCTAGTGGAGGCTGTCCCTGCCATGAGCAAGGAGTTGGACTAGGTGACTTTCAAGGTCCCTTCCAAGCCAAGTGATTCTGTGATCACTTACACTGTGTCACAGGCTGCCAATAGCCTTGTTATAATTGTCTGTACAGCATTTTACTTAATCTTCCTGTCACTCTTAAAAGGTGACATTTACACAGCAGAAGGATTCAAGAAATATAACAAAGCAACCAGAAGCATAAATTCAAGTGCATATACCATATAGGGAGGAGGGGAAAAAGGTTACTTGCTTCATGAATAACTATGATTTTTATACAAGTGTTTATTGGAGCATTTCACTGGGTTGAATGGGCTAACCAAAGAACAAGTTTCCTTGATATTTATTATTAATGATGTGTTATATTGACTACATATCTTGGCTAGAGAGCCTTTAAAATGCAATAAAAACATTAATTCCCAAAGAGGGAAAATTCTCATTGCGTGTGGCGAGACAGAGAGCAAAACATAATATTAGATTTTTTCATTCCAAATCATAAAAGTATCAAGCTTTGCTGCCTCCTCCAAAGTTTCCTAACACCAACTCCACTGCTGTCACTGCTAATCCGTGACACTCATCTATGTTGCACTAAAAAGTGTGCTTTCCAAGTGCAGGTATGAAGTGTCTCCAAGAGCATCAGAGGCACAGATGCACAGTGGGTTTACCTAGTTATACAGTGTTAGTTATACTAATGATATTGTACCATCTTTGCCTGTCCTGGAACCAGATGTGAATTATTCCTACTGTTCTGAAAGCTCTCAGAAGCTGTTCACAGTGAATGGCCCCACACACAACTCATCTTCTAAGAAAGCACCCTATGTGCACATGGCAGGTATTCTTACCCAGTGCTGCAGCTGGTGTTAGCTCTCTTACTTCATACAAAACTTCCAACTTCTTCTATATTCCCTACAAGTAAAAAAAGTCACAAGATTGAGAAGAGAACTTTTCTACCTGTTCGTCAGCCTCCACTCCCTATGCTGTATCCACATCCCTCCCAAGCATCCATTTTATCTCAGAGCACCACAGTCAGTCAGGAAAGTGATTTGTTTAAAATCACAAAACCCTGCAAGAGAACCAGAAACTGACCCTGAGTCCCCTGACTCCTAATTTAATGCTTTACCTAGAGACACTCTTCTTCCTCTGTAAAAGTAGAGGGAATATTGCTCTTTTCAGACATGCCTGGTGCTAAATTTGTGATGTGGATTAAAAGGAATGTGCCCTCCTCACTCCATGCATAATAGATATTAGCAACTCTATATCCAAGGCAGTAAATAACCTATTTTTCCATAGTTTCATATGCATGTAACACATCAAGAACATCAATTTCCTCTGCTCCCAGGATCTAGAATTGAACAGCCTAACTGGCTCCCTTGTCCATGTTCAAAGCAAATTTTTGTAATAAATAAAAGGGGAATCCAGGACGTTCACAGTGACTGGAAAAGAATTGTGTGGCAGCACATAAATCAGCAAGAAGATTCTCCCAGAACAACTTGTTAGCAACTGATGTGGCATTTGTAAGAAGATGTCTGTGACAGTGTTCTTTCTGAAAGCAAAATAACTGCTAACTCGTTGCTAGAGTTTTCTTCTCTCCTGCCAGGTAAAGCATCAATTAGATCAGCACCATTTAGAGTTACACAATTCAACACTTCTAATCCCTTGATGGCTGCTCTTGTGCTTTCCATGCTTGCTTGCGTAAGAATTACAGGTTGCTTGTCAGCTTGAACAATTATTTTTCTATTTAAAGAAAAAAAATAAACAAAAAGAAAGAAAAAGAAAGGTTCCACTATGCGATACATAGAAATCATTCTGGAGGTAACGAAGGACAAGTTTATCCTTCCAAATCACCCTGAATCTGAATTGTATCTGATCAAAGTCAATAACTCCTCTGCTATCATAACATGGTCTTTCTGTAATCCATTTGGTGACTAAGAGGTAGATGGCTGTGGTCTCAACAGGGAAAAGTCTTGCTCTGCAAAACAAATTGCTCCCAAAAAGAGCTATTGAAAGATGTTCAGTGAACTGTGTGAGAGTGAGCATGCAGGGAAAAACAAGATTCCCAGAAGAACCTCCCAAGGCTCTGAGCTCTCTTACGTCTCTCCAGCATTGGCTGACATCACTGGTGGAGCTCAGCAAGATTAGACTTTAAAGCACTCAAGAGATTATTGTAGAAATATTAGGTATTTTTTCAAGTTTATGATCTAAGGGCACAACACATTTGTATCTTGTTTATATACTCATAGCTGTTCCCAGCTGCATATTTGGCCTCTACAGCTGTAACTTGGGCTGCATGATCTGTTACTTCCCCTTCAAGCCCTTCCTACATCAGATAACACTGTTGTTACAGATGGGGACAGTCAAAGAGGAAAATTAATATGGAATCTCAATTATGCCACTGACATTACTGGAGCTACAACACAGCATCCATTGACACTTGATAAATTTCAGGGTTTGGGGGACACACCAAATGCCCTGCACATTCAGAATGTACATTAGCCCAACGTGAAAGAAAGGAATTTTTTTTTTTTTTTTTGGAGACTGACAACTGACTTTTCTGCTAGCTTTCAAAAGGCTTAGAAATCAATTTGAACAAGATCTTCTAAAGCCACTTGCTGCATCCAAGGAGGCAGAAAATCCCTATGGAAAGAACAAACATAAAAACTGTGCAACTTGTCCGTATTATCAGAGTTCCAAGAAAGAAAAATCATACAGATTTGTACACCTGTTTTAAACACCTGCTTAAATGTAAAGCTGTGGTAAACCAGGTCACAGCAATGTGCATGCTAATAAGCATCCTGTTGTGCTATTGCGGGGTTCAGGAGAAATCATGAAAAGCATTTAATGTTCCTTTTTCTATCACTTCTCAGCATGTGACTATAGCTAAACCTTCCTTGCTTTTTTTCTTTCCTGACTAGACTCAGAAGAATGCAAATAATTTTTTTAATTGTTCATGAGATGACATTAAATTTTCCTTTTACGTTTCGAGTTCATTCTTTTCATCAGCTCTTTGGTCCCTTCCAGACAAATGTAAGAGACTGCATAGTTTCTTTTTTTTTTTTTCCTTTAATAGAGAATGGAACTTTAAAGAGAAATTATTAGAGATTTTAATTTTTTTTTTTAAAGTATACACTTGGGGCTTTAATTAGCATTTAAAAATGGACTTTTGTTATCAAAGCTAAACTATCTGGCCTTAGCTTTGTATATTCATGTGAATTGAGATTCTTATGAAAGACACTGATTTATGATAAATTATTATTTTTTTCTACCTTCCTTTTGCTGCCTGCAAACCACCACTGTGGATCAACATTTAAAAAAACCCAGGAGAATTAATTGCATGCCCAAACCAGAAACATTCACTTAGATTACTTACATTGGGTGAAATAAGACAAAACATATCAGTACACCTGTTTTTACAGCCTTTTGTGCACAAACATTATGTTAATGTAGTCATTATAATACGGGAAGTTGCAGACAAGTTCCTGCAGGGTTCATAAATACAGAAAAATACTCATTATGGTATTTATAAAATCTATAAGGGTCTGTCCCTTTCTATGAAGAATATTAAAAGCCCATCTATATCAAACCCCATTATTTTTAGCACTGTACAGTATCTAAGGTGTTTCATAGAAACTGCTCACTGCTGTCCTATCTGTGATTTCAGACCTCTTAAATACTGCTACCTAGGGGCAGCAGAATTTTATAAACTGCTCAGTGTGCCTATAAAGAGGACTATGAATTGGTTAACAACAAAAGTAATCTCAAATCTTACTGAAGACGACACATTCTATATTTCAGTCATCTTTTTAAGTTAAAAAAAAAAAAAAAGAAAAAGAAAAATGTTTCCTAATTACCACTGTTTTCAGTATCACAAAATCCAGAGCTCAGACCATATGTTAAGAATACCTTCCCAACAGAAAAATCTCTTGTTTCAATATCTCCAAGCTCATGTAGTCACGAACCCACTAGTTATTAACTGCGTATTTTATAATTAAATAAGACATATTGGCAGATAGCAAAATCTGAATTAAGACAGCCCATAATTACTACACCAACAAAACCCACAAAACTCACCAGTAGACCAGGCAAAGAAGCAGCCTATTCTAACCTGTTTTCAAACTACTCAGTGATAACTTGTAAGTATTTTCGTACAGAGATTTGGTAATTCAGATAAGAAACAATGATTAAAGCTTTAGCAATTATTACTTGGAAAGGAATGAAAATTTTATGGTGCACCATGTTACCATTAAAAGACGAAGCACAGATTTTTCTTTTAAAAAAATTAGCAATTTTCATTTTATAGTTTTTAAACCAAATTATTTTTGATCAAACCATCCCTCGCGTTATACCATTATCTACTAATAATCTTAAGGGATAAAGAGCATTTTCCAACTAAACAATACCTCCTATACAACAGCATCACCTTCAAATCTTCCTGTCTCTTTCTCTTCTCCATTTTTATTTTCCCCAGTTAGACTTTTTACTGTCTCTCACTGAGTGCTTGTATAATGCCTGAGGTTGCAGGCTTGACTGGGATTTCCAGGTGTTACCACAACAGTAGCAAAGCTTATTTGGCCATGTATCTCTACTCTTCCCTTCCGGCTCTCACCTCCTGTTGTGGCAGATAAGTATTCCCAGTCATTTTACAGACAAGATGTTACAAGGGCAGCTTATTACCAGGAGGTCATGGAAGAAACCCCTGAGAGAGGGAGATGGAAGACAGAGATCACCTGACTTCCAGATGTGCAAGACTGCCACAGCACTAACATCCCACCCCTATAGACCCACCTACCATCTGTATACCTTATCCTTGCTCATACAAACAAACACCAAGTACCTCACTCAAGGTCTTTTTGAGATGCAGCTCCCTTGGGAATGAGAGAAAACAGAAACGGGTGGGGGGAAAACTAACTCAAGCCAAGTAAGCCTCAACAGAAAGACAGAAAGTAAATAGCAGATGACAGACAGAAAATAACTTTCTGGAAGAGTCTGGTGCCAAACAGACATTAGGTCTACATCTGTTTCTGAGATTTAATGGACCAGTTCCCATGTAGAAGCATGCTAGGAAAGCTAAGCCTAAATGAGTTAAGATAGGCTGGCAGACCATGAAGAACTGCATATAGAATTATTAATAAAAAGGTTAATTTTCAACAATATGACTATTAGCAACTGACAAATCACTAGAATCACAGCTATTTCTGGTATGGTACCTACTTGGGTAATGTCCTATGATGAAAAAAGTCTTATACATATGTATATGTTTAAAACAGGAAAAAAATAAATAAGAGGAAGAAAGAAAAATATATCTGCCTCCATACTGCCTTTTAAACCAAGAACAATCTACTCAGCCTGCACTTCCCCAAAGACCAGAACTATCCAAAGAATTCACAGTGTTTTCAGGTGTTACCTCCTAACTGATCTTCTAGCAGCAATGTCAGTTCTTTATAGTACTGAATTGCACGTGTGACTTCACAGATTGTTTTCAAGCATGAAGTTTATGGTACAGAGTAGGCCTGAAGTTTCTAATGAGTAAAATTTGCAAAAGGGAGAGGGGGATACCACTGAAAACCAATTTGATGTTCATTTGTTGGTCATCATAGAGCCAGATATTGTCAATAAGTGATGGAAACAGAAGATTCATTCAGACTGTTTGGAGAAAAAAAACTAAAACAACACATCTCACTGGTCTTTGAGAGTTTTCTTCTTAAATAGATATCTTGAATGGGATTTGGAATTAGATTATGCAGGGATGTGGAAAGACAGAAAGCCCTGTTCTGTACAGGTTTGATTGGTGAGAGAGCAGGCTAGTTTCAAGTGAAATATGTTGAATACGAAGTTACTGCCTGCATATTCCTGGAGAAGTTTACATAAGGACTGCTCTAGCCAACTAATTCAAGGCCAGGTTGGATGGGGCTTTGAGCAACCTGGTCTAGTGGGAGGTGTCCTTGCTCATGGCAGGTGGGTTGGAACTGCGTGATCTTTAAGGTCCCTTATAACCCAAACCATTCCATGAGTCTATAATCTTAATGAAAGAGTTTTGGGGTTGCTTTCTGGCTCCTGTGCCTGGAGAGCACTCTCCCCTGTGCAGAGAAGAAGACAGGCCCAGCTCCTCCAGTGAAGTTGTTGAAGCAAGTCATGCCGAGGCTCACCTCTTCCAAGGATATGGAGTCCTGTGCTAGGCACTTGTAAGGCATTTGTAAGTGGGAGACCTTGGCTTTCAGGCTCACATTAGCTTGAAGATGTTCAGGCTTTACAAGTTCTCCTTCCTGAAAGGATCACGTGACCACTATTTAGCCTCAGAATTGTCTTTCCTCTTTCTCCTCCAGGGATGGTCCCTGAGCAAGACAGCTTCAGGTTTAGGGGATGACAGACACTGCCCTCACTCCAAAACTTGACTTACCCACTTCTTGTGACTCTTGTGGGAAAACAGGGGCTTGAACTGGCTCCCAATGAGAAATAAACTAACTCAGCACTGATCTACATGCTCAGCTGTTTTGTAAGATGATCTGTCATATGCTCTTTCTCACTAAAATCTATTTTAGAAGCAAGTTGTAAGCACAAGTATGTTTTGTAGGTAATTCTTATCTGTCACTGTGTCTTAGGTGTCAGTAAAACTAAGTCACTTCAGGAGTTTGGTAGAATAACACTTGAAAATTTCCACACCACTGATTATTCTAATAATTCTTATTATTGTTGCATCACATTTTTCTACTGGAAGGAAAAACTGAATTTCCAGGCAGCTTTGATCTATAGCTAAGTTTGGTTCTCTGAAAGCTCCAATCCATTCAGATGTCCCTGAAAGGCAAAACTACCCTTTCTGAAGAACTAAAATTTTATCAGTTTTTTGAGGCACTCTCAGAACAACCTTAGCAGTTAAGCACTCAAATTTCTACTGGTCTTATACCGGAGCTTGTTTGTTTTCATCTGGACTAATATAAAAGCAGTCTAATACTTGTTTCACTAGTCCTCCCAAATCAGTGCAACACAACATAATTTGGCTTTTTCAGTCTCCAACTATCTAAGTTTACAATCATCACATATAAAGAATCCCATTTCTAGCAGTCTGAAAGCAAGCAAACAGCGTGATGGTTCTGATTTTGCACATCAATCTGACTTTGTTAACCTTCAAAACAAAAGTGGTTCAGACCCGAGTTCAAGTGAATCCCTCCTTGCCTTTGAAGTTTGGAGGCAAAAAATCCAGAGGTGAATGCAGCCAGAAAGTTTCTAGCTTGTTTCAAACCATGAATTATTAGTGACTAAGTATACAAGGCACTAGATCTGCATCCAACATGAATGCAATTCTGTTGGGGTAATGAAAATACAATACAGCTTGGAACAGCTTTATTTTTATTCTAGATCTGTGAAACTTAGAGGAAGGCAGGCGGTACTCAGCTTGATAAGAAGCTAAACTATATATTCAACTCAAAAAAACCCAAACAAAAGCCCAAACTAATTTTAATCAATAATTCATATTAATACCAATTCAATGCTTTGGGTCATGGGTGGAGATGTTCTGGACATTTTAAACTGATAACTGTAAGCCCTCAGCTAAATTTATTGTACCATCAAGCCCCAAACTCTGATCCATCTTTGTGAATACATGATTCCCCAACTGATTAATTTCCAAATCCTGGGAAAAATCTGTATAGAACACAAATAGCTTAAAAGGTAGTTTTGATGTCATATCCCTTCCATTCTGAATAAATACTATACAACAACATAATATTGTTGTAATGAATAGGACTAAAACAAAACAGAACCTACAATAAATACATATTGTTTACATTGCTATTCTTTTCAGCACTCACACATCACAAAAGCAAATGATAACAACAGCAACTGTTGCTGGAGCTATTCGACCTGTGTAAATGGATAGCACTGAATCAACTTCAGTGGAGTTTTGCCATTTACATCAGAAGATCATTTGAGATGATTGCGAGGAGCTGTCAGCTACACGCATAATGAGACAGGAATTACATGTGAAATATCAAAAGGTTTCTGTAAAAAAAAAAAGAGATTAAAAATCATACACTTATATACCTGAAGACTAAAGTGCACAGAGCGGATTAAATGGGAAAGACAGACGCAATCATGGCTTTCTTCACACTCTGTCTGCAAAGTAACTTCTCAAGAACATTAGTTGAGTTTCAGCATACATTGTGCAGTTTTTGAACAGGATCTTGTTTTCCCAGTGGATTCCCTGGGTTCAACACCTTTTAGTGGGATTTGAATACATTCCGATTCTCTGATGGATTTCCTCAGAGTTTCTTCACTTCTGTCTTGTTCATGAAGCATCACATATCCACAGGGCAGGCAAGCAAGAGAAATTATTATAAATATATTCATAATGTATCATTGATTCTGCACTTTATAACCTCATAAGTTACTATATTCTGTGATCAGTGATGATCAGTAAATTGCTGATCTTCAGCATACCAGCACTAGGCATGCCCCATGAGCAGGTAACCCAGTAAAAACAGAACTATTTGTTTTTATACTACATTTGCAATGCCTGATTCTTATTCTCAGGTGCTTGTAGTTTGGGGAAATAAGAAAGCAGTGATTTAGAAACAGCAGCAGAGCCATAGTGAGTTTTTTCAGCTTCACCTAGACTGTCAAGGGCAACTATATCATCATGTTTTTCTCAGCTCTAGTATCTGGTGGTGGCAGTTCCAGTGGTGGCTTTTCCTGGCCACCATACCCACTGAAGGCTGGTAAGCAGCTGCACAATAACCCAAACTCCACTTGCAGGTGGGATGAACATACACACAGTGCCTGGGAAGAGCTGTTCTGTCCTCTTTCTTTGGCAAGAATTCTTGATGAAGCTGGAGTTTGCGATAATCTGGATTTGTGGCACTTATCATTTTTTGCCTCTTCCACCACTTTCCCCTAAAGCCTTGTGGAACAGCCTGACCGTAGCTAACTGAAACAGATCAGTTTTCCAGCAGCAGATGCCAGCTCATCACCTTGGGCTCCCCAGGTACCAGCACAGGGGCTGTGTGTCTCCCTGGGTCGCTCAGCAGCCTGCCCTGGACATCAGCCAAACAGCTGAGCAATTTGGGCAGCACTGAAATGCAGAGAACTCGACAGCAAACTGGGGCAGTGACAGAAGGGCCTTCCAAAACGCTCAGCAGCAGCTTTTCAGCCATGAGCACTCCAATAGGTCTCCTACCCAAATAAATCAATCAGTAAATTGCATCCGTTTTCTGAACACACTAGAATGGTTTTTGCTTATCCCAAAATCCCAATTTTATTTTTTATTTTTTTTAAATACTGCAGATTTTGTTCTCTGATCAGCTCTATTGATTTCCCTGTATCCTCTCTGATGTGTATTTTTCTGTCTCCTGGGTTGTTTGTATGTGCATACTGCCTAGCAGATTGAATCATTAATCTTAGCTGGGAGATGCAGGAAGTATTGTAATGTGAACAAGTAATTACTAGTATGAATATTTAATCAGGAATAGGATGAGCCTTGTCTAATATACATGACCACGTCTTAATCCTCAACTAAGAAGACATGAGGTCAGAATCCATATTCACTGTGTCTTCCTGTTCTTGGAAGCAATTTGGAAGAAGAACAAACCAGAGCTGTAGTAAGTCAGATAACTTCCTTCTGGCTAGATGTGGAGTTAATAAAAAAACCCCAGAGAATCAGCAAAAAGCAAGAACAATCATACTTCAGTTCCTTCAGGGAGCTGCAAGAGCGGGCTGCTCTTCACAGAGAAGAGAGCCAGGGGCTGAGGATGACAGCAAGGGGGGCATGGGCAGTGCCCTCATCAACAAGGGGCACGGGACTGTGGGATGCTGAGCACGGAAAACGGAGGGGGCCTCATCAGTGGCAACAGGCAGGGTCAGCCAAGAGTCCAGATCACCAGGCAAGCCCATAGGGATGAGGGATGCCTGAGGTCAAGCCAGGAAGTCAACAATCAGATTAGGTCAGGATCAAAGACCATGGCCAGCCGGAGGCACAGCTGTGAAGTAGCTGAGGCAAGGATGAAGGGCAAGGGGCTGAGCATAACCACAAGTCCTGAGGAGAGGGGCTGGGGGAAAGGCAGCCTGTTGTGTCCCAGCTCTTTTCTGAGTAACACAGCTGCACCACACCAGAGGCAGCCATGTGCACAAGCAGCTAACCTCTGACAAGAGCCCCAAGAAGCAGTGTGACTGTTTTCTGTGACTGTACAAAGCTGAATGCTCCCCCCATCCTGTGGTCTCAGCATCACTGAGGGAGAGCACCCACCAGGAAAGACATTTGTTCAGATTAGGCTCTGAGAGTATTTTCCAGCCCTGCATACACATGAATTTAACACATCTCCAGGGACATGAACAGCCTAGCACTGTGTACTTCAGGGTAAGATTTTTTTTTATTTTAATTTTCTCCCTGAGTTTTAATTAATCTGTGCATTATGTTCTAACTGGCTCTGATGCCGTGGGGTCAGCCATGGGCTCTGGAGCACCATTTACAGAAGAGGTTTTGTAGCACAATGAAAAACCACCATCTTAACACAGAAGTGCTAACAGAAGTAAGAAGACTGAAGGAAAAATTGAGCCATTTACTGAGCTGCAAGAGATCAGGCCCTTTAGGAGACTATGATGAACTTCCAACCTCTTCTTAAAAACAAGATACAGTAGTTTGTTTGGGTAGCAAAAATACCATAGGCACTAAAAATACTGTAAGCTACCAGCTCTTGTGTAGAGAACAGTAAACATCTGTGCTTTTAAGTCCACCCCACTACGGTGGTCAGGGATATCTTTCACTAGATCAGGTTGCACAAAGCCCCATCCAACCTCACCTCAAACACTTCCAGAGATGGGGTATCCACAACTTCTCCGGGCAACCTGTTCCTGTGCCTCATGACCCTCAAAAAAATTTCTTCCTTACATCCAATTTAAACCTACTCTCTTTCAGCTTAAAGCTGTTGCCCTGTGTTTTGTCACTGCAAGCCTTGGTAGAAGTCTCTCCATCTTTCTCATAAGCACCCTTGAATATTGAATGCAGACAAGAATTGGAACACATTAGGGTTGCCATGGATTTGAATTACTCCCTTAATTTTATCTTCCTGATCTGTGTTTTCCTACAGAAAGAGAATTTTGGAGAATTACTGTTTTTACTTGATTTTTTTTTTTTGATTGCCTGACAAACACTTTTTCAAGAAAAATCCTTAAGAGAGTTAAGATTTGGGGCTTGCATTGATTTGAAGGACAAAAGACAGCACAATGGATATTTTGATTGACATCCTCTGGAACACAAAGCTCTATGCAGTTATTTCTTCTTCAGGCCCATGTGAAAAATCCTCTTCTGGAACGGTTAGGATCTTCAAGGGATCAAGAATCAAGACTTTTTTTTCCAAAACAAACTATTACTCTCACCATCAAAAAGCATATTTAGTTTTTCTGTTGATGCATCCTTGTTGGCCTGTTTTGGAATAGCATCTCATTGACCTTTCGTATTGTAGAGATTTTCCCATTCATCTTGTCACATCCCCAAAGGCTTTCAGTTTTAATGAAGACTAGAATAACATTACCAAACCTCACATTTGAGCTAGGTCCCTCAATTGCAGGCATTACATTTGGCAGAGTCAAAATTCATGCTGTTCAAAAGAGACCCTTTGTTCACTTGCTCTGGATGGGTTTGTATGAGTGCTTGTCATTTACTGCTTCATATGATGTGACATTAGCAAATTTTACCAGCAGGATTTCTACATCCAATTTCTAAACATTAAACATCTATCCATCTGTTTACTGAAAACATGTTCTCCTTTAAAGCCACTAACAGAGTCTCCCAATAAAATCCTTCTTTGATAATACCTCAGTTGACAATCTACTTACTGTTCAACTTTTAATATGGACTGCACTGATCATGAAGTTTAACCACCTAAAAAAAGAGACTGCCATGTCAGATAATGTCAGAAACATCTTACAAAACTCTATAACCAAATTTATAAACCAGCCTAATCTCTGTTTCTCTATCTTGGCTAAAACCAGTAACTTACAAGGAAGATGTAAGCACTTGTTTCCCCACAGGATTCTGTGGGAGTTGAAACATTCATCTTAGTACAATAAGTTCAAGCCCTTAATAAGATCACATGAAGACACAGTGACTTCAGTGTATTCCAAAAGTTTCAGTGCATTTTGGAATTTGTTTAGAAATTCATTCATCTATTGCAGGTTATTTTCTGCAACCTATATATCTTGCTTCTAAATCCCAGCTACAGAGTTAAACCTGACCTAGTGTTTCACCTGGGGCAGAAGGCAGGCGCTCGGCCAACCCCTCCTGCTCAACTTGAGACAGGGAGAAGGGGACTCTTGGTGAAGCTGCCCTGCACATGCCCAGCCTTGCAGAGGAGCTGGTGGTAGTGTTTGGCCTGAAAACAGTGAAGTTGATGGTGAGACATGGAGATACGACGTTGGGTTCAAGCACATCTCATTCTTACAGAAGTAAAAGTCAATATTTGGTTTAGCTGTTGCTGCAGCAACGCACCTGAAAGTCTGGGATCTTGGATTCCACTCCCATTTGTTTTTGTTATTGCATTTAAATTGAGAAATCCAACCATAACAATTGTATTCAATTTGGATACATGGTATTATTTACACTGTTCAATAAAACAATTGATTCCAATCAATTGCACTCGAGCTTTCTCTGTGTTCAAAAAGAAATGGATAATTCATCATAACAAGGTAATTTGTGGAATTCAGTAGGGTTGGAAAAACACATTTCCACCAGCACTGAACCCTTGCAGGGCACAAGGGCATTCACACAGCTAAATGTTTTCATGGGGAGCCACTCCAGAACACTCTGCAGCTGCAGACGGGCTGGCACAGTATAGCAAGGCATGAGCAAACAGCATTGTGCAGCCTTGGGATAAATTTTGGTGGCCCTAAACAGAGAGGTGGGGAAAGAGGAGCTAAGGCATGAAGGAACCTTCCCTTCCCACCATTTTTAAGTGTTGAGAAAAATGCACTGATCTTCCCAAAAAGGATAAAAATATATTCAATTCAGGGTTTTGCCCTCAATACCTACGCCCCATTCTTTCTCAAAAAGGCAAGTGGACATCAAGGTTTTAAAGCTACATATGCCCATGCTCTGCACAGCACATGGGAGGGGGGGAAAGAGCAAACAATACCACTCTCTTCAATTCAGCCAGTCTGTGACCTTTTTTTTCCTTTTTGGGAAAAGAAGTACATAGAGTGTGCCTGTATTTCCTTTCTACCACTACTTAAAAGAGAACACAATAACTGCCATGCTCCTATTGAATCTCTGCCCTAGTTCACTATCCTCTGTACAACACTGGTTATTAACAGAGCATTAAAGGAGAAATCACGTGAAATAAATCAAACCCTGTGTGATTCTTCCTCTAGTGCACCATTGGTACTTTCAGTACCAAGATGGGGCCACACATCAACTCCAGAGATCTGAAAGCTAACCCAACACTACCAGACAGCTGAAATGACAGCTGGTTCTGACAGCAAGCTGGAGTCAGGCAGTGTGGTGGAGTTATGGGAGAGCTGGAAAGAGCAACTTGAAGCTAAAGCTGCTCTACAAGTGACAATGAACATCCCAAAATGTCTGAACCAAAGTCATGAGTATAAAAGGGAAACTAAACCAACAGAAAACAATTGTTGTTTGAGGTTTTTTTGTGGTTGGTTGAATTTTGCTGGTGGTGGTATTTTTTTGTTTTATTTTGTTGTTGTTTTTTGGGTTTGGGGGTTTTTTTTGTTTTAATTACTTGTTAAACTCTGCTGGGTTAATCTGGTTAATTATTAAGGAAGGAAAACTGCTTCTTTCACAGTTGTTAACTGTTGGCCTTTCTTGTTTCAAACAGGCAAAAAAAGTCTCCCTGCACGAAACCACAGAAATATAGAACTGGCTTTTATTCTGTCCCCTTCAACAATGCATAAACTAGGAATTTTAATTCATTATAAAATAGATCCCTAATATCATATGTGCAAAATTATGGACAATGACAGGAAATGAGCACTCAATATATAAGCAAGTTACAGCTGTTAAGAGCCAAACACATAGGAACTCCTGGATCATTGAAAACTGGCATCTTCTGTATAAAGCTTTCTACTCAGATTGGCAGGAGATACCTCAACTCCTGCACCGTTTTACCAACCTGGAATTCTGCATCAGGGGGTGGCACAGACTATTGGTTTGAAACACAAACTACGAGAAAAAAGTTGTGCTCCATTATTTTTCTAGTTGTTTTGAAACTGCCAGGCCAAAGTCCTCAGGGACAGGTGCAGGTGTGCAGGACCCTACCCTGGATTTGTGAAGAGAAGCACTGAGAGGAACATCTCTCCTACTGTGCTAGGTACAGACAAAAAGCACTCTACTATCCCACTTCCCCCTTAATGTTGGCCTATGGAAAAACTACTTAGTGTGCTAAGAAATTGGAATATGACATAGGAAATTACAGTGTTCAAAGAAAAATAGAAGTCATCCTGAAAGTTTCAGGACTAATGCAACAGCACCTCTCAGATTTTGCCTATGCACACAAATTTTCCCCAAATCAATCGGAAGTGGAGAATTTTAAGCATTGATCTAAACTGGAATAAATCCCTACAAATGCAGTGTTTAGAACTGAAATATATTGCTTTAGTTTAATTCAGTGAGCTACTGAGTTCAGCTTAGTCAATATTTTATTTATTTTGATTTAAATACCTGAAGACACCTCTCCAGTGTGTTCAGCACCTAATATACTATTAACAGTGCATTTTAAAATTCAACAGCAATAAACAATCGGTTTAGGGGGAACTCACCCAGCTACCTATTGAAAACTCCTTTTTCTTTTTTGGGATTTCAGAAGTAGACTATAGCCTGCCTAAGAAAGATTTTGCAGGAGTTCAGAAGCTCGGTGAAACCAACTCCAAGACAGATGTGTCAGCAGCAATTTAATTCAAGTTAATTAGGAAATCGAAAAACAAAACGGTCTCAGCTGATCTAGTTAAACTTTTGTATTAAGCTTTTTGAGACCAAATGTATGCAGGATAGGATTATTTTCCAACTTTGTTACCGAGATACAAGTGGCTTTTAGATAATGTGCAGCCAACTAATGAATAGTTGTGCTTATCAGAGAATTTAATTCGACTCTAGTGATATCATTCCAACTAAACAGATAATTTGCTTTACATATGAGCTTAATATTGTAAAACACCATAGCTACTACTACATGAACATGTTACTAGGAAACACAGGGTTTGTAATTACCCATCTTAATTATGTCTCTACAATCAAAGTGAATGCATAAGTTAGAAGAATGAATTAAAAACCTGCAGTTTATCTCTTGGCTTATTAATAATACAATATAAGCACGTGCTTTAACATCTTGATGTTCTACCTTTAAAATTTTCTTTTTGTAATACTATCTTAACATTAGCTTAAATCTTAACAGCATCTTGAAACATCTGGAAGAAGGAGGAATAACTGCTTCCTTCTCAGCAGTTATAGCAGAGGACAGTTTTGTTATTCCCTTGCATGACATCAGACCTCACATAAAAAAGCTTCATAAAAAAGGAGCTTCGAAGCAGTTAATTCACTCAGCTATTGCTCCAAGATGCAATTTCTGTCCCTGCACAACTGCCCTACATTACCTCAGCATCTTCTGCAGACTCCGGTGGAGGAAAGCTTTCTGTCCTAATGTCAAACATGAAGTGCTGCAAGTCTGTTTTTCCTCACTAGGAAATCTGAGATATGGATGGGCCAAGGATGAAACTTCCCATGTCATGTCAAGGATTTGGAGACCCGCGTGCCATTTATTTTAACCAAGTTTCCAAGCCCCTTAGGCAGCTATAAAAGAGTGCCAGCCTACATAGCAGAAATTGTGACAACTATTCCTGGGCTGCAGAAAATAAATGGGTCATGAGCACACCAGAATCATCAGTCCCCTTTCCATTGTCACCTCTTGTAATTGTAATCTTTCTGTCTAAGCTAAGCAAGAGTCAGTGCTTGCTTGTACCATCCAGGGAGGACAGCAATATATAAACTGCTACTCGGACAATTCAGTCAGGCTTCTCCAAAGCTCTGTGGGGTAAAATAATTTGTCTACTCTGCCTATGTTATGGCAGTGCTCACCTCTGGTATGTCAGCCTTCCAAGCCACTTTTTTATTCTTTCCGAATTCTGCTTTGGGAGGTGCTATACAGAAGCCTGTTACTTCCATTTTAAGTTTTTTATTTCCTCCGATTATCTACTGCCACTGCCAGGTCATAGGGTACAAATCTCAATGGCAGAGCTGTGTCTCAACCTTGTCTAGATTAGCCTGGTTACATGCATACATTTTTCACGTCCAATGCACTTGCTTTCAGAGAGCTCCATGGTTCTGAACTAGACTAACACAAACCAAAGTAGTTCATTATTGATCTAATGTTGAGCTGGTGAAGTGAAAGATGCACTGATGAAAAATGTAGTCTTAGCACAAACTCTAGAGAGCAAAGTTCTTTGAAGGGCTGAGCACCACAGCAGCAGGATACACTGAAGTGCAAAGAAATTAGTGGAAAAGCAGTGCACACCTCCTCCTGACTCTTTGAAACACCAGTTCATGTTCATTTGTGAGACACATTAAAGTCTTCTCTGTTATCCTGAGAAACAAACTTTAGGAGTTTTGACTCAGACTCCTGGTGCATGTTATAGATTCTTCAATTTATTGCTATCTTCACAATTCAAGTGTTTTAATAAAGAGGACTGAAACTGTGGAAAATATTACATTGCTGTTGAACAATGGAACTTCACCAGGGATTTAGGGATGGTGCCTTTTCTGACCAGAAGATGTATCACAGGTCAGAAATCTGTAAAAACAGATAGAAATGATTTATTGCAGAACTACTAGCATGTCATTAAAGAAGGCCTTTAGCAGGATGTATCAAAGGAAACTGGACCAAAGATTTTTACCATAAAGCTGCTTAAAAAATAAAAAAAATGAGTGGTAGAGGCAAGTCGCTTTCTTTTAAAATACTGGTAAATGTAAGTTATTAACTTTGAATTATATTTACATAAGTTAAAGAAATAAATTCATTTACCTAACTCATAATACCTAACTGAAAAATTCTTTTAAGTAGGAGTACTCTGTGGGGATGTTAAAAGGGACTTAGTAATTAGGTGATCTCATTAGTGCCACACAAAGGTTTGTAAACAAAATCTTTTCATACCACAGTTGAAAGCGTGAGCAGATTGCCTCTTGAGACAGCAAGGAACATTGCTGCTTCTCTTCAGAAAGCATAAGCAGGCTCAGTACCTTTTTAAAGTATTCACCAAAGGTAACAAGGAGAGCATGACACATTACCTGGCAGAACAACTCTAGATAATGAGGCCAACTTTTAGGTATTTTTTGGATTTGTGCCATTTAAAGCTCATCCTCAGAGGATAGACATATCACCAACAGGATTAATCACCACCATTTATTTTTTTTCACGATGTAGGAAAATCCCTTAAATGAGCAGAACCATTGAGAATTCCATGTTGTTTTGATACAGCCCTTTTCTACAATGCCCACGTGCAATATGATGGTCAGCTGATAGGAAGCTCAGACAGAAGAAGGTGGTATGTCCTCTTTAAAGTCAGTTCTTGTCGCACAAGCAGATTTGCCACTGAAAATTCTGCCATCAGATTCACCTAAAACCAGCAGTTAGCACAGAAGCCTATCACCAGTTATAAGCAGCTTTAATTTTCAAGAAGCCTTCTGGTGATTCACTTGAGCCACTGCCCTCTTCCCTACCCTCCAGCTGATTTCTTAATAAGAGAAGTTTTTTCAGGTCCTCACATGATCTGTTTAAACCACTGAGAAATACAGGCAATTTCAGCTCACAACAGGGACCTAAAAAGTCAAATTAAACCATGTGATGACAAGTATGGATGAAGAAATTTAAATTAGATCAGCCTGGTGTGAGGAAGACTGTCTGGATAGCAATTTACTGGCCCCTCCAAAAAAGAATGAGGTTTTGTAAACCAGCTTCTCAAACACAGGAGAGAACAGTCATATAGGGTCTAAATATTTTGTAAGCTAAATATTTAAGGTTTACAGGAGAAATCTGAACTACATTGATGGTGTCAGTTTAAGTCAATAGTTTCTCTCAGGTGTCTCTGGGCAACAGCACAATGACAGGAAACAGAGTTTGCCTGTGCTCTCACCTCTCACTGAACTGAAGGTAACATTAAAAAGGGTGTCACAAATCACCATTCACCACCTGTCTTCAAACCTGAACTTTAATCCATAGAGAGAAGACATTAGAAGTGACAGAGTTGGGGAGGCCAAAAAAACCCCACCCCCATAAGATCAATAAATAACCTGTAGTAAACAGAGGGGCAGTGTTTGAAAGAGTCAGGCACTTGCTTGTGCTGTTATCCAAGGGGGCATTACCAAGTCTTCACTGCTAAGAAGCTCAGGTTCCTTTTTGAGTTGATGAGAAGCTTGAAACAGGCACCTAAAAATCCCATCTTTGATTTGTTCACTCATAAAAGTTCAGAGGGGGTGATGCTGTTAAACGGTCACTAAAACTTTCCAATCCCAAAACTGCCGAGCCTTTGGGAAGTCCTGTCTGCATCCAGTTGTGTTGGTTACCAAAGAATAATTCCCAGCAAAAATTTGAAATTACTCAAGCAAATCATGGTTTCGACTCTTACCTTGAAACATTCTCTGTGCCAAAGGCAGAATAAAAGGTTGAAGTCACTACAGCAGCTCTGTAGCACATCAAGATTTCTCCACATAGCAAAAAGAAAAAAATAAAGATTTTCAGCTATCCAGGTCCATTAGTTACAAAGAAGATTTGCACTCTAACTGTGGGAGTAGAAGGAAACATCATGCAGTTGATAGTCTGCATACAGAAATTGGCTAAAGCAAATTGGGTAATGGTATTTACAAAAAGCACTAGCATTTAATTGGTTTTAAATAAGCTCATGCACATGCAAAAGCAAGGGTGGCAGGTATAAATCAAAAATATGTTTCATACCTACACTTGAAAAAAAAATAAATCTGTGTGTGGAGAGCCACGTGCACACATACAGACAACATCAGAGGCAGAAAATCCAGCCACAAGGAGACATAAATCTGTAAGGATCAGGTTAAATTAGACATACGGGAATGATGAATAGCAGATCACACATGATTACTGGATGAAGAAAAAAAGAGGACTAAAGAGTTCACCTGGAAATAGACCAAATGGAAATGAGGACAATTTAAATACTAAAAGAATGAAGAGTTACTACACAGCTATAACCCATGGATAAGGAAGGGAAAATAAACCCTAGAGGATTAATTCAGCTATAATAATGGGAAGAAATTAGATAAGTTTCTTTATGCCAGAATTATCTAAGACAAAACATATCAGCTGAGCTGTCTAAAAGAAGAGCATACACTGTTAAAGAATGCTATGCAAGTGAATGTTGATATGAAGAGGTATAACATGTTTTGATTTTGGTATGGAACAAGAAAAAGAAAAGGGATTTTAACGGGGAAAAATATATCTAGGAAGAGAATAAAATGAGAGAAACCAGATTGTGAAGTGAAAAAAAAATTACAATAAAGGAGATGAAAAACTAAGTAAAGGAAAAATAAAGAATTATATCTGTGATTAACCAAAATAGCAAGTCCTAAGCTATGTTCAAAGATAAATCAGGTGATTAACTGAAGAGGCAATTTATGGGATGTACAGTATATTTATCTGATCTAAACAAAGAGAAATGCACAAAATATAAGTCTCCACTGGTTACAAAGCACCTGCACAATGAAGGGAAGAAATAATTCTTTGGCTATGAATGTATCTAGGGCAGATATCAACCAGATCAATGTGTGAACAAACTATATGGATAAAGTTTTCTTCCAGTGTGAAAGAGGAATGGAAAAATCCATTCCTGCCTTTTTCAGTATCTTCCATGTACTGTCAAGTAAAGAGATACTAATTGCACCCCCCTGAAGTATCAGTCAGGAAAAAAAAATTAAATCAAGCTTTGTTGAAGACAAAAAATATCACCTCAGACAAAATGAAAGGTTTTTTGTTTGTTTGTTGTTGTTTGTTTGTTTTTTAATTTAAATAAGCATCAAATCATGGTCAGTCACAGAATGTGACTGTAGGAAACCTTGCAGAAAAGTCTTCTCAAGCAATGCAAGTTATTGTTCATTCATACATCTTTCCCAGGTCAAGTCCACTCAGACCAGCTTAGCATTCTGTGATTCTTTAGTGGTTTTTGTTTCGTCTTTTCTCTTCTTCCCTGTATTTTCCTTCCAGAAGCTACTACAACTACCATGGTCAACTGGATGAACAGGACATCATCAGCAATTTACCACTGTTCAAATGACTTGTTTCCTAACGTGCCTCAAATAGCTGCTAATACCTGTGATGTGTACTCCTGCTATAAAATAGTAGCACAACTTCTGTGCAAGTTCTCCACATGAAGTACTTGCCTCTCCTTTCCACAGCACCACACACTCTTCTCATTTTTGCTGCCATGTCTTCCTGAAGCTAACTCCACACATATTTGACTCAGCTTTCCTCCTGCACAGTAGTTCTATTGTCAAAAAGTCAGATCATCTGGAGGCTTTGTGTTACACCTAAAGCAAATGCTGGTGCTGGCATTTGACCTCGAAAACCTGATTAAGTGACATATAATACCTGTTTCCCCGTAACATACTAACCTTGTGACAGACATAGCTGTGATTTATGAGGTACAATGCTAGCTTCTTTTTTCCTTTTTTTAAGTAAAAATTTTGCACCACACTCTTTGTGGCTTTCCTTAACCTCAATGTAAATTTCACATAATTGTTATCACATTCTGGTATGAACAGTCACACCTATGCTCAGGGAAGAAGTGAGATTATGAAATTGCAATCATGCTTTTGGTTCTTTGATGGAGTTCATCTGAGTTTAACATTTACTTCACACAGAATACTCAATGTTCAATATTTTTTACAGTAACAGTGAATTGACAACTGGTCTACATCTCTCACAGGGAATGAAAGTCTTAAAGGCATTTTTACTCTCCATTGTGGGACCCCAAAGCAGTTAAAGATGGTAGAAAATGTTTTAAAGCACAATTAACACTAACTTTATAATCTTTATTATCAAAGAATAATTTGTGAACTCTTTGAGAAGTGCCAAGCAAGAAACAAACAGTGAATCCAGCAAGAAGGAAGTACCACCAATATCTGCTGTGATACACAGTGTGAACATTTCCTTCACACTTTTGAAGACATGAAAAATGGGAAAAGCCAGTCTAAAACTAGAAGGTTTGTGCTGGTAATGAACAAAAAGGAATTCAAAAAGGCTAATGCAGAGAGAGGAGAAACAATCCAAATGCGGAAAACAAAGGAAAAGTTAAAAGAGTCCTAATTTGTGACAATTATTGTTATACTGCATCCTACTGTCCAACGGAACAAAGACAAAATTATGAAAGGTTTAAAAAAAAACAAAAATAAGACAGAAATTTCCACATATAAGTTAGGACTTCCTTTCAGTGTCATCAGAAT
This sequence comes from Aegotheles bennettii, assembly GCA_013398125.1. NCBI lineage: Eukaryota > Metazoa > Chordata > Aves > Caprimulgiformes > Aegothelidae > Aegotheles > Aegotheles bennettii. The sequence continues at coordinate 227,887 of VZRW01005207.1, forward strand.
AAAAGGGAGATGAGCTTCTCTTAAACCAATGAAGCAATACAACTTCAGAACAAACCAAGTCGAGAGTTTAAAAAAAAGCTTAAGCTATCAGTACCCCATCATAATTAATATTTTTGACAAGAACTAATTTACTAAGAGATGAGGCCAACTGGCCATTGTGGTCCCTTTGGGATTATTAGAAACTTGACTTAAAGTGATTGATTATGAGACACCATTTCAGGCAGTAGAGTTTTGAAAAAGCTTTCACTACTGCAGACTCTGGGATGCAGAACAGTTTCATTTATGGAGGGACTGATGGAATGTTTAACTTGGCTACATCAGAGATTCTTTGTGTTAAATATATCAAGGAAATCATACCTTTGATTAGCGGTCATTCAAAGGAGGTCTTTATTTTATCCATCTCTTTGCTAATACACTTAAAATTCTCTCTGTAGAACAACCTGCTTTATTTCAAGCTTTCTTATGCTTGTTTTGTAGTAGCTGAATAAAAAACCCCAACTGAACAGTACTATAAGGAAACAAAATCTTTAACTAAGGCTGATGGTCAGTCATTTTTAAATGAGATTGTTTACATGTAAACAATTTCCTTACTTGCAGTAATTTATCATTTGCTGTGGTGTTGTCACTTGATCCACGTGAGGTGCCAAATAAATATAGAACTCAGAATGGTAATAATTAGTATTTAACATTAATTTTTGTTATGTCAGTATACTTATTATGGCATTTTGTACAGTAAATTATTTTATCACAGTCAAAATATTTCTGTGCAAGTATACATGTATAGAGAACAGTTAGAGGCAACCAAGGATTTCCTATCTGCACTCAATGCAACATGTGTTGTTAAAACTTTGAAGGACCATTATGTTAAGCAAAACATATTATGATGCAGAGATTAAAATGCATTTTCAATTGATTCACATTTCCAATTAAATTTATGGGCAGCAGAGACATAATGATATTATCCACAAAATTGTACCAGATATGATAATAGCACCCAACTGCATCTGTGCTGTAAAAAGTATAACAATGTGTACTATCAGTGGTTCTAATTACCTCCTATCCTTTAGAGAGTGGCAGGTGGCCCATGAAACGTGGATATAAAACCAGAATATAATCAGATGAAGGGAGATGAAGCTGTTATTGGCTTTTAGTTATGCAAATTAAGAATTTTACTCAACAAGTTGTTTAGTCATCTGATGAGTGGAAACATTCATTTGGAAGACTAATTATACAGTGCTTACTATGATTAGAACACCCAGTCATACTTCACACTCTTTGGGATAGCAACATCTTGAATTAGATTAAGTTAGCGGTGAGAATGAATTTTGTTTATTTCTTTTACAGGAAATCTCCAAAGGAAACCGAGAACAGATGAAAGCAATTGGCACAGTGGTGAAGCTGTCGGAAATGCTCTCTCCTCTAAATTGGTTCTCTTTTGCCCTGCCTTTCAGACCTGCTTTGAGTCAATATCTTGCACGCAGATGTACTCTACTAGAAACAGTCTTTCAGATGAAGCACAAAAAGAGGTGCTGATTACCTGTGGTCTCTTGAGATGGCACAGTACATTTGAAAGGACAGCAGTGTTAGCTCGTATCCTACCAGGATCCCTGAGCTACTAGGCTAAGCAAATCACAGACCTATTTCCTCCACAAATATTTGACTGAAGTATAAAATAAACTATAACTTGTACTGTGCCCATGACCATACTGCGTTTATTTCATACAAGCACAGCTATTTCCTACCACAAATACTCACAGAAAGGACAATTTTCACTTGGGTTTTACCAAGGGCGGAAAATCCTCTATTAAGCCAATTTCTAAAAGGCTGTACCACTTGACTACACAGATCACTCAAACAAGAATAATAACATTTCTTTACTTATTTACTGGTTTGGTGCATGATGAACTGTGACTTAGACACGAAATCTACAGGCGGTCCACACAACGAGAACAATTCACTAAGACATTTGTATAGATTTTGTATGAAAAAAGTGAAAAAGGATTGTGTTAGTTCATTACAAAGTGGAACGAATTAAATTTCTGACTTAACTGCCTCTAACACTCAACATTGTGGGATATGGGAGAGATAGGGGGCTGCAGATAAAGAAAACAAGAGAACAAGCAGAGGGTTTTATCCCCCAAAGACATAACAGAGTATTGAAGTTCACTGTTCAAGTTTCCATCGATTTTACAAAGTGCTAAAATACTGTAGGTTGTAGCATTAAAAAAAAATCTTAACAAAAGTAAGACAATTTGTTACTATTTGTTGCCTTGGCTACTGCAAGTACAATTATCCTCCTTCACAGCCCCACTGACAACCACAAACCTCAAAAAGGAAACATTACCTTTATCCTTTAGGATTCAAAGCATCGAGGACTTTTTTTTACCTTTTTAGCCTTTGTCTTCTTATCAGAATTGCTTAACTGAAACAACACTTTGCTCAATTCTCAGGTTTGTTTTGTTTTCCTTTCCTAATTACCACTCTGTTGTTTTGCACAAATAAGCAAATATGTACCCAGACAGCTACTGTCTGTTGAATATCCAGCTTCCAAACGTACAGGGATAATCCTAGCAAAGGTGAGGTAGAAATGGCCCTGATTTACAGATATTCTTGTTTATGACAAAAGATAGAGAAGAAAAAGATTTACCTCTTACTTGTTTAGCATAAAAAAAAACCTGCTTCAAAGTCACAACACTGCTGTTCTCTTTATTGGGGAAACAAGCTCACAGAATCACAGAGTGGTTCTGGTTGGAAGGGACCTTTCAGATCACCCAGTTTCAAACCCCCCTACCATGGGCAGGGACACCTCCCACCAGACCAGGTTGCTCCAAGCCCCATCCAACCAAGCAGGTTCCTGGCCTTGAACACTGCCAGGGAGGGGGCAGCCACAACCTCTCTGGGCAACCTGTGCCAGTGTCTCACCACCCTCACAGGAAAGAATTTCTCCCTAATATCCAGTCTAAATCTATCTTCCCTTAGTTTGAACCCATACTCCCTTGTTCTATCACTACCAGCCTACATTGAATACAAGGTGCTATAGAGGCAGTGGGGTGGCCGTAATCCCATGGCTGCAGCAAGTATTGTAAGACACCCTCAATGAATCAAGACCTGCCTGACAGTGCCTCCTTTACTCTGAAAAAGAGACAAAGAGCATGACCCTCTGGGAGTCCTTGTTGCTGGGCTCTGCTACCATGACAAGGCTGCACGTGCAGATGACAGGGATTAAGCAGGGACTAAGCATACAGGGTGGAGATTGGATGGGTCGTTTTTGGTTTGGTTAGTCACCATGCAGAAAATGACACCCAGAGTCCCAGGGAAATAGCTTTAGAAAGCATAAAAGCCCTTGCTGTCAGCAGACCAGGGATATATATCATCTCTCTTCTGAGTTCAGTGCTCTAATGCCACAAGAAGCCTCACACATATTCTTCCTTTCTCCCATGAAAACACTTAAAGAAAAACATTGCACCTACCAGGATGGCAGCGTAGGACATTTCCACAGGAAGCTCCCACTGTTGAGCAGGGAAGGGAACAGAGCAGAGGATCATCTCTGGCTGTATCTTCATAGGGTCCTTTTGCCAGGTCCCAGCATGGAGGCCTTAGAAAGTCACCAGCACTTGCCGGCTTCTCTAAGCTGTCCAACAGTGTGATCCTGGGGTGCAGGGTGTCCAAGCAGCTGGTGGGCTTGGTGGTACATTTCCACCTGAAGATCAATTGTAGATCTCAATAATGGGACACACTGACTGGGTTCCACAAAAACAGCAGCTATCACACATCTCCAGAAGCATAACCTTCAAATCCTACAGTTCCTGGCGTTGCTCATCAGTATTCTTGCACTCAGCAACAGTCATAAAGTTAAGAGCCTTCTGACTCACCCACCAAGTCCTCTGCCTTGGGGGAAAAACTTATGCTGCAAATCCTTTTGCTTGTATCAGCAGGAGATGGGGCTAAAGACAGGACTGGCAACAAGGCTACAACACAAGTCCAAGGTCCATCTAGGAAGCAGAAACAGACACATCTACACTGTAGCTTAGGCCAGGATTGCTGGCCCCTGACTGAGCTGAAATAGGGCTCATGGGCTCAGGAGGCCCCAGATGAGGATGATCAGGGCCATTAAAGTCGATTAATACCCTCAGGGCCCTGACAAACAGGTGCTTAGCTTCAAAAAACCATACTACTGCTTTAAACAAAAACACTAATGTAAATACAGTCACTATGTGTGTTGGAGAGAGCTACATATAAAGGAAAGGCAAAACAGTACAGGCTCAGTCTTTCTCACAGGTCTGGCATAAAAATATTTTAGCCTTAATCTTTTGCTTTTATGTGGAACTGAAAAAAAGATGTGAATAACTCCCCAAATCCTCTATAGAGTGATGTCATTTAACAATATTCCCACCAGACACAACAAGGACAATACTTATCTATTGGACTCACATTCTGCCTCCAAACAGTAGCCTTAAGGGAAAAAGGCTAAAACTGAATCTCAGAGATTTTCCAGCTCAACGGCACAAGACATGCATTGAAGTCACACCCCTGAACTCACATGTTGCTCCTCACAGTAATGGCCAGGCCTCCTGCTTGCTAAGGTTCCCTCTTTGCCTCCTGAAACAACAAAAAACAGTTTTGAAGCTGCCAGAAGATCATACACTTTTCAAATCAAATACACAAAAGACAGAAACAAACTGACATATCATTTTTGATATTCATTAATTCCTTGGAAATTTATGTTTTTTATGTAACAAAGAAGAAAATCAGAAGCCAATCTAAGAAGCTATTTGATTTTTCAAATCAGAGAAGATATTTAAATTACTAGAACTGGGTCAAACAAGGACATCAAACTGCTGGAGCACATCCAGAGGAGGGCACGAGGATGGTGAAGGGCCTAGAAGGGATGGCTTATGAGGAGTCCCTGAGGCCACTTGGATTGTTCAGCCTGGAGAAGAGGAGGCTGAGGGGTGACCTCATTGCAGTCTATGGCTTCCTTCACCAGGGGAAGAGAAGGGGCAGGTACCGATCTCTTCACCCCTGTGATCAGTGACAGGACTCGGGGTGACAGCAGGGAGCTGAATCAGAGGAGGTTTAGGTTAGATGTCAGGAAAAGGTTTTTCACCCAGAGGGTGGTCGAGCACTGGCACAGCTCCCCAGGGCAGCGGGCACAGCACCAACCCTGCCTGAGTTCAAGAAGTGTTTGGATGATGCTCTCAGGCACATGGTGTGACTGCTGGGGTGTCCTGCACAGGGACAGGAGTTGGACTCCATGATGCTGGAGGGTCCCTTCCAACTCAGCATGTTCTATGATTCTATGGTTCTGTGATTCTATGATTCTAAGATTTTGTTTCTGAACTCTCAGAATCCATGGGAGAGGTTCAATTCAGACCCCATATTTGCAAGAGGTCTCTAAGTCTTCACTAGGACAGAGAAAATGATCTAATATTATCATAGCTAAACACTGATGTGTTTGGATTCAAGATCAAAACCTTGTAGTCCAGGTTATAATCTATGATCACTCAGAAAGATTTTACTGCAATCTGCAAAATCTGAGAGACATCTTTTGCAGTTGCAAGAGAAGATATTCCCCCTCTGAAGTACCAGCTATTTGAAACACTATTCCTGCTCTCTCCCTTTCAGGTTAGCAAAATGGGTGTTTTGCTGACACCAAAAGGTAGAAAAAAGCAAAGTACCGTGTGTCCCTGTGCAAGTAGAGAACAGCAGACACATTTACAACCTGCTTCTTATTTATATATTTGTTTGAATCTGTGTGCAGGGGTTTTGTTTGGTTGGTGGGCAAGAGGGAAGAAAAAAAAATAGTAAGTGTACAGTAGGTCAGCTATTGAGTCTGAGCAAGCAACTGCAAAATTCACTACGGTAATTTATCTGCATGGGTCAATGGCTATTGAGTGCCTGAAAATAAAGGTCGATCACAGTGATAGATTTCAATGCCATAGCTATGAATATATATTAATAAACACAGCAAAGAAGTGATTTTTGACTCCGGTGGAAAGGATGGATAATCAATATCCTTGTGTCCTTGCCCAGGGTAAACTTTGTACTTGGATTATGCTAATTAAAGACTAAATAAAGTGCTGACGTTTTCATATGATTAAGAGGTGGGGTGAAATAATAGAGTGGCTTTTGTTGTCTTTTGTTGGTTATTTCATGCTGAAATGAGCAAACAAAACACCTAAGCCATGTGAGAAAAACAATGCTTGTTTTTTGCAAGCATCATCTCCTGTCCCAGGTATTATTTCTATTATATGTCACCAGAACAGCAGTATTTTATGCTGCAAATAAACATGGACAAGCAATTTGGACAATTTTTTGTACAAGAGCCCAGAAGTTCTGGACTGTTTTGTTTTTTTTCCCCAACAGGTGGCCAAGCCATAAAGGTCCACTCATCCCTAGAGGTTTCATTCAGGCTGAGCATTGTTTTCTCAGACATTTGAAGCTCCCCTTTGGATAGAAGTAAAAGCACACATTCCTGGCAGCCTGACCCTGCCTGAATGCTGCAATTCCTCTTCCTCTTGGTTGCAACCCTTGCCTATCTTCCTGCCTGGCATTTGGACTTGGACAGCTGAGCTGGATGCAGGAGCTAATCCAGCTTCAGACTAATCCCTTGATTTGGTAGTAGGAGGATGCAGATGAAGCAGTTTCCCTCTCCCCTTGTGCTCTTGAAAATGTCAGCAGGCTGGGAATAAAACCATGAAACTGGGGCAGGGCTCAGCAGTCTGGCCCTAAGCAACCCTAAACTGTGGTGGATGCACCTTGAGATGCAAACTGTGGAGGAGTGAGGCTAAATATGCATCTTATCATGTGTAACCTGTTGTTCTGTGGCATGATTGAGTTTCAGTCACTCGGTGCAATCACTGTCATGGAAAATATTCTATTATGCCGTTTGGCTGCTTTATCCAGTCATTGCATGAAATGCCTACATTTTCAGGTATTTTGTGAAATACCTGGCATTGATATTACAGCTATCCCATGAAACCAGTCAACAAGTGAAATGACTAAAATTTCCATTCATTTGGAGAATAGATGCATTGTGAAAATAAGTGTTAATTTTCTGTAATCATACGTAGAACTGTATGGGTCCAGGGGTGCATATGAAAGAATGCACAGCTCTGTAAGTATGTAGAGTAGGAAAAGTTTTACTTCTCTTTTTGAGTTAGCAATTTCAAATAATCAAGAACTAGATATTTTACATATTACCTACCTATTATTTTCCCATATTTTCCTGTTATGACTAAAAGCTTTTGCCAGTTCTCAAACTGCTTAGGTGCTCAGGTTCATATCAGAACAGTAATGCAGTAATTTTCTCTTTTAAACATTTCAAATTACCTTGCATGCAGAATAAGCACTTTGACTACATATAAATATCTACACTGCAGAGTCTTAGATGATCCTGGATAAACCAGGCTCTCAAAATTGTAATCTTAGTGCTATACCTACACATGAAAGCACCCAGAAAATGGCAGGTGCTATTAAATTTTTGTCTCCCTTCAAACCAACTGTTTGAAATGTGGATGCACTTGGATAAGGCTGTGTCTAAGTGGTAGCCACATACCACTTGACAACGACCAGGCAGCTAATGTGCTCGAACTGCTATTCATTACACAGAACAAGGCCATTTTACACTTGTATTATGTTCCCTCTTCATTTTATCCACTTATTCTTTCACTGTACAAAAGTTGGCACTTTTTTCTGAGGCACAGAACAATGCCTATAATAAAGAAATGAGCCGCATAAAAAGCACTGTAAGAGACATGTAAATAATAGCGACTGAGAGACAAATTTGAAACAAATTTGTTACCTATTTCTCTTTAATCTTTTTCTTCTTCCCAGATTTCTCTATTTTAAAGTTCTAACTTCTCTTTTTTCCCCTCTGAATTAGGCAACAGCACCACGTTAATTGGCCTCCTAGCGACCCTGTAAGTAAATGAATTTTAATTCAGTTTCTGAAACAAAAAGCAGTTCTTAGTAACTTATTCAGGAAATCCCTTTCCAAATCCAACAAGGATTGAATTTTTACAAAATCATAAACCTGGATACTATAATTGAAGTTGAATCTAACAGAACATATTATTTTTCTGCTTTAATTTCCCTGTATTAAATTCATCTCAATTTGACCTTTAAGCTCAGTTGAAAATTAAAAATTCAGATTTTCCACACATTTTTTCAATTTTCTGTTTCATTGGAACAGGAGGTCAAATTCAAGCTGAGTTTATTAATAGTTTTGTTTGTGAAAAGAACATAGTAGTCTCAAAAGACTTTTCCCTGCAAAAGCAGAAATTTCTTTTTTCAAATGAACATTTTAATCCTTGCCACTTTGTGACTATTTTTCCTAAAGCAGCAAGATGACTGAGATTTTGCAAGCATCTACATTGTATATGAACTGTAAAACCTTTAACTTCTTTGCATTAACCCATAGGGTTAGATTTAAGTCTGTGCTTAGAGACTTCAGCAAATTCTATTTGACTTTACAGTTACCTGAATTAAAAATTCAAAGTTTTTTAGGTGCTCTTTAATATTTGCTGTTTTTTACTCCTGTCAGGTGACTGCACGTATTTTAAGTTACATGAGTACATAAAGCCTGGGTACAACATAGCATTATCTGTACGTGTGCAAGGTGCCTTGTACTTCATCATTTCCATATTTCCATCAAGTAGATTGGCACTACTCATAAATAGCTAAAGCTGTAGAATTTTAATAGATTTCTTAGTTATCTGACCAGTTTTCCCACCCACTTAAGAAACAGAGATTTCTTATCAGCTAAACCAGTTACATCTCCCACCTTCCCATCCACCTGCTGAATAGGAAGACAGTTGAAATGAGTTTAACCATTTAATTTCACTGTAAATACAGGGTTTTAGGTGTCTTAATAATCTTTTCCCCTCCTTACCCTCCTCTGCCTCTTCACATACATTACCCAAATTTCCTTTTGGAGGTGTCAAAATAAAAGTTGAGACCTTTCAATTACTTTGCTCTTTAAATAGCCTAAATTACATCTGAGCTGTAACATCAATCAGTGGGTTGCACCAACTTCTTGACACTCATTATAAGTTAGTACATATATTTCATTTAAATAAATCTATTTGCAGCCTTGAATGTTGCATAGCCATTACACAGAATAAAATCAGATTAAAGCAAAATTCTGCTGATTTATCCCAGTAGTAGAATTTCCACCAGATAAATTTAGGTGTCTCAATGGTGTTAAGAAGATGAGTTGCAGTATAAAGACTGGCTGTTGATCTGCCAGTCATTTAGATTGGGCATCTAACTGCAGAGCATTCATCTGCCTGGACCTGTGCAGAGAATTTGATACTGTCCTGCATGACATCCTTGTGTCTAAATTAGAGAGATGTGGACTTGATAGATGGACCATTGGTGGATAAGGAATTGGCTGGATGGTCACACTCAAAGAGTTGTGGTCACTAGCCTGATGTTCAAGTGGAAATCAGCGAGTGGCGTTCCTCAGGGGTTGGTATTGGGACTGGTGTTGTTTAACATCTTTGTCAGTGACACGGATGGTGGGATTGAGTGCACCCTCAGCAAGCTTGCTGATGACACTAAACTGTGTGGTGTGGTCAACACACTGGAGGGGAGGGATGGCATCAAGAGGGATCTTGCCAGGGTGGAGGGGGGAGGCTTATGCAAACCACATGAAGTTCAACAAGGCCAAATGCAAGGTCCTGGACCTGGGTTAGGGCAATCCCAAGCACAAAAACAGGCTGGGTGGAAAATGGATTGAGAACAGCCCTGAGGAGGACTTCAGGCCATTGGTTGAGGAAAATCTGAACATGTGAACTTGGAGCCCAGAAAGCCAACAGTATCCTGGACTGCATTAGAAGAAGGAACAGGGCAGTTACCTCCTGTGTGACTGTACATAAGTTAAAGGGAAAATATGTATCCTAAGGTTTTAGATTAAGACAAGCTTGCTTTAGTAAAACTGTTGTTCTTTCCCAGAACAGGCACGACAGGATATCCAGTGCAGAAAGTAACAAGGCTCTTTCCTCACTCCTGTTTTTGAAGGCTGAGTATTCTTGAGTCAATGCAAGAAGTTCAGAGTGACTTTCAATATAAAATGTTTGATCCCTTCCAGTAGTGGCTCAGCTGCCCAATGTTCATTAAATCACAAGAGTTGTTAAAATGCATTTACTCTCTTGTAGACTGCTTTCTATATCTGAGTCCAGGGACTTCCACATTTATCAAGTACTAATACATCTCTACAAAGTAGACACATGCTGTAGGTGAAAAGATATCACCCTGCAGCCTGCCAGCCAAACAAACCACACCTGGCATACGAGTCCAGGTGAGTTGTGGTTATCTCTTTGTACAAAGGTTTTCAGCAGAGTAAGGTACTCTGCAGGTGCCTCGTGCGCCACTCACAGAGAGGTGTCAGAGGTAACCAGGCTTTTTAAGGCACCAAAAATAGAGGGGAATCTTAAATTGACTTCATGTGTTAATTAATTAAGTTAATTAACAAAAAGTAGTTAATTAAGTTTAATAACTTTAACAAATACAAATGAAAATTTGGTGCTGTTTAGAAACCAGTGCTAACATGTCATTTTTGAAATCAAATTTGCCCCAAAGAAATGTAGCATAGGTATTGGGGTACCTGCAAGGAGGAGCTGGAGTGTCCAGGAGGCACAGAGAGGCGGCACCCACAGGCAATGACACTGCACACTTTCCACAATCCCATACGTAGTTAGTAGGACATTTCCAGATTTAAAATTGCCAGGTTTTCGTCCACCTGCAGCCGGCTGCAGTTTGTTAGAGTGTTCTGCCTCTGCCACCATGTGGGAGCTTGCAGGAACTGCAGGAGTGCCCAGTAACCATCAACCAGCACTCCTGTACCCAGCCTTCCCTTTCAAATAACCAAACTGCCCGGTATTGCTATTCCCTGCCAGCCCGGCTACCTGTAGGGAATCACCCTGAATGGCACATGGTAAAAGAAGCTTAAGCTCTTCAGATTTATTTACCAATGGATTCCTAAAAAAACCCCATCACCAAATTCCCCAAACTCCCGAATTTCAGTAATCACAAACTTTGTGGCAGTTGTTATCTGGAGGATTTTATTTGTCTAGTGACAAATCTGACTAGTGGCAATAGGTGGGATTTTCAGAATTACTTCAACAACCAGGATTCCTACACCCCATTGCACAAAAGGCCCCCAAGCTTCCAACACCTTTTCAAGTGGAAGTACCTAAAGATATCATTTACTTTTGAAACCTGAGTTGAAATCTGGTTTTATGACCAAATTTGGTGTTTGAGCACAAAAGTGTCTGTATTCATCTCAGTCATAGCACATGCTCTGCAAATAGCATAATTCCATTTCTTTTTTTTAAATTTAAATATGCATTTAAATCAGATATTCAGAATTTTATTGTTGGATTAATTTAACTGAGGGGAAAACCATACTGTAAATTTATGGTATTACTGAAAACATGGGCTTTTGGAAAAATAAAAACAACCAACAAAATATTTTGGATTTGATGCATTGGATTACAGAGAGCTGCTCAAAAGTAGCATTGTAACACTTCACATAGATGGCCAAAAAGAAGAATGATGTTAAGACTCCCAGCGGGTCGACAAAAACCTTTCACATGATTTTAACAGCATGTATCATTCCTTTGAACAGCCCATTCCTTAGTCCTACCCTGCTGAAATTAATGAGCCCAGTTACAGGCAGAGAGAAGGAATCCACTTTTTGTTTTACAATTGGCATTTAGGAGCAAATGAAATCTACTTGGATGCTAATTCAAGTAATAAAGTAATGGTTTGCCAGTTTTCCTTGCATCTTAATGATATACAGTAATAAAATCAATTATGATGATGTCCAGGTTCATTGGGTAGTTTTCTGAATGGCTGATTTTGTCTTTTGTATTCCAGGGTACAAAACACTGGTGACTAAAATTGTTCAGAGGGGTCTCAGAGTATGGGGAGGGCTTGACAGTAGTAAGAAGCTTTTTAAGGACAGAATAAAAATGAGCATTGAAATCAGTAAGAAAATGCATCAATCAAAAAAAAAACAAAACAAAAGGAAAAGTGGCTAGAAGCAGAAGAAAACCTCTGGTTATTTCACTCTGTTGCAAATTAAGGAAGACTGAAAGCTAGCAGTCAGTCTGATGTGCAGCAACTAACCAAAGGGCAAAAACATTAACTAAGAAAACAGGTTTTACATGAGAAATGTTTTTTTAAAACCAGAAATCAAGCATCTAGAAGAAATTTCGGGGCTTTACAGACATTGTTAGCACGTTTATTTTCTACATATTCTTTTTTTGTTTTCTTTTTTTTTTTTTTTTTTTAAATAAAGAAACTCATATACACATCTTATTCCCGTTCCTTCCAGCATTCTCAGGCAAAACTTTACTGTTTGTCAGCAGTTCCAGTGGTCTTTGCAGATCACACTTCTCACATATTTCTGAGGAATCATGAATGGCTGTGGTGGAATATGACCGTCCTGAAGCCTGACACCAGTCTTCAGTGGCATCTCTTTTTCCCTGTCTAGATTAGCAGTTTGCACACAGCATAACACACTCATACACTGCAGCCTTCTGCTGACAGCCATAATCAGATGGTTATCAACCAGATAATTAAAGAGCCAAAGTAACAGGGTCACATTGACAGGGTTTTAAAGAATGCTGTGGTCAGAAGAGACCTCTGGACCGGCCAGTTGTGTAACTACCAAAATAATTTCTCTGCTTAAAGTCTATTTTCTTCTGATCAATGTCCTGACTTACTTCTATTGCTTTGCTTTTTGAATCCCCATTTGTCCTGTCACTTTTTACTGTAGGTCTTTCAACTGCTGGCTGCTCTGGCCAATGCAACCTCAATTCCTGTTGGATTTACTGATGCTGTTATCACCAAGAGAATAAATAGTCAGGAGCAAAGTCTCCCTGAGCAGACTGACTCTCGCAGGAGGCTTCCCTCCAAGGCCATCCAGTTGCTTTCTGGCTTGGTGCTAGCTCTCTATCTGGCTAAACATATGTGTTTTGCAGATCTGAGCTGAGTTGGTCAGGAATTATTCTAACAAGGTAGATTTCATCTCAGAAACTTTAACAACCAGAAAGATTTCTCAGGTATGGAGAAAGACCTGTGCTGTGCAGAGCTACTCCAGGGGGGTTAATTGCCCAACACCTACTGTACACGAGCAAAAGTATCTGGAGAACCAGATGAGGTTCAAGCCCCTAAAGCTACTGCTCCAAGAGTGATTTCCTGTCCTGCTCATGCAGCTCTGTCATTGGCTACAGGGTTTTGAGGTGGCTCTCTCAACATCTCTTCTGTGTTACTGTACTTTGCATGGTAAGACAAACACCCTTCAAATGGCAACCTGGACCACAAGGTCACCTTGTCAAAGCCATAAGTGAAATGAGAGGATCTTTTAGAGGCAGCCTAGATCTGCCTTCCCCGGGGGAAAATAGAGGGGCACTGGGGTTTAACTAAAGCATGGACACATGCGTTAGATGGAAAAGTTGGAAAAGAAAGGACTGAAACTGAGGACAGAGAGGGATGGAAACAGTGGTTCTGAGGGGGAGATGCAAACTGCTGAAATAGAAGGGAAGCTGATAGCATCCTGACAGAGGTGAAGCCAGGTCAAGGTACAAGTGATATTTAAAGTCCACACAATTCTCTACACAAGCTGTATTTAAACTTGCGACGGGGCTGCAAGGCCTCTCCTCTTACCCTTTTACTGCTCACTACTGCAGTTTGAACAACTTCAGTGTGAGGGAGAGGCACAGCCTGGCAGGCTTCAGAGCAGGACCAGAGCTATCTACATCAACATCCTTAAAAAGGCAGGTGGACATTCAGACTGAAAGCAAGATACTAAACGAGGTTTTCACTGGTGCCTAAGAATGACAGATGGGAGTCTGCTAGAAAGACTTTGCTTAATATTACCCCTTGATACAATTTTCACAAATCACTACACCTTTTTATGAAAGAGTCAGCAGTTTTAAAAGAACCCCACTGGTATTTCATCACTGTCACTAGCCCACATCATACAAACTGTACTTTCCTTTGTATTCTAAATGCACAGATTAACCAGCAAGTAGTGCTGTAGAAATTGAAATGACTCCTTAAAGACCTTTTGCCTCTTTAACAAGAAACAGCATTTTGCTGGGAAATCTATCCAAGTTAAGAGAATCATGGACTTAACAGCACAGAAAAAAACCAACTCTTTACTTGGAAACCAGTTTAAAAATGATTTACCGCTTGTAAGCCTGTAACAGATTTGATAAGTTTTTTTCCATGCCCTGGGTGATCTATTCCTGTAATCTTAAGAATCTAAATTAAATTAGTTGATAAAACACAGGGTTTGTTTTCTATGTCTATTTCAGCAAATTGAATTTGCTCTCTTGCTCTAAAGCACAACTAGGTTAGTAAAATAAGGTAGGGATAGTACTAGGAGTGGTACCAATCACAGGGAGAGGATCAGGAAAAAAAAGCACCTAAGGGGTGAGAAGTGTATCATGCTGGTATCATGTCCCAAAGGATGACGTTGAAACTATTGATGGAATCAATTAAAATGAGCCTGGAAAGCTTATTTGAAGAGTACAGTTACAGCAGTGCTCAGGGGATGCAGTAGGCCGTTCCAGGTCATGATTCTGTTAGCATTAATTTCCATCATTCTGTTCTACTGTTTTTTACTTAGAACACAGATTTTGTAATTTAAACTAGCTGTGTCTGCATGCTGCATATCATGTATGTAGCACGATTTAAAAGGATGATGAGTAACAGTCTCCATAAAGAGAAACAACGGTAGCCCTAATAACTTTAATATTTACAAGGAGATTTAATGAAGCAATCCAACAGTCATATCATTCTACAATAAAGAGAGCTGAACTCCAATGCCTTTCTGCCAAATGTCATGGGAAATGACAATGCTTTGGAGCTCTTCAGTGGGGCAATATTGGAAACACACAGACTGCCCTACAGGGCTGCTGCTACATTGTCCTCAGATGAACCTGCAGGAGTGAAACTTGAACTCGAGGAGAAATATTTGGATATATATTGCAAGAGGAAGAGAGGAAATAAAGGTTTCCTGGCAGATTAGCTGTCTTTCACACAACACAAGGTTAAGTCTTTAAGTTTTGCAAAAGATATTTTGAAGAGAGACTACGAATAAACAGAGTGCACCTGAAGGGGGCTGAGTTCTTAAAGGCAGCAAAGCACTGGTGTCACAGCTATTCTGGAAAATAATTGGAAAACCAAGGAAGAAGTTAAAGCTATGGAGCAGCTGCATATAGTTCTACTCCAGATTACTAAATTTAGCAACATTTTCCTTGTTCCTATTTCCCTTTCTGCACCTGCCACTGTAATGAATTTTGCACAGTTGAAATCAAAGAGAGAGGAAAACACCCTCTCCTTCCCCAAAAAACTCCAATATTTTTTCCCAATCTTGGATCATCCAGGTTCGATTTTGCCCATACTGCTGAGAAGCCTTGAACCAATTCTGACAACGTGAGTCCAACTATGAGAAGGAACATGAGTAACCCTGTAAATCCATTTTCTTGAGACAGGCTCATGGTCCTCATTCTAGAGCAGAAGGGAGGCTGAAAAGATAGAAAGTAAATTGACACTTAGTATTTTGTTATGCCTGATTTAGATTTGCCATAGCTTTGGGGTAAGATTATCCTTGCCCTTCCAACCTTCTCCTGCCATGTCCTTGCCAGAGTGACCTACTCAAGCCTCAGATCTCTGTAGGACTCATGGGGCAGGAGGAGGGTAGTTCTCTCTGGACTAAAATTAGTTTGCTGCAGGCTCTGTAGGAAGCATAATTTTATTTTTCAGATTTGCTGTGAGCAAATCAGTCACCAGCTGGTCACAGCAAAAACTATTGACATGCATTTCAAAACAAAATTATGTCAAGAAAAACATAATAAAAAACAATAAGAAACCTAGTTTATTGCTAGTTTTCTAGTCAAAGCCACCTATAGCTCCATTAAGCTTAATGCTGAAATACAGACATGCAAGACAAGTTATAAGACTCAGCCAGTGTTGCAGACATAAATTGCAGATGAGAGCAAAACACAAACTGAGTACATCACAAGACATAGCAGAACTGAAGTATTCAAACTAAGAGATGCAACATATTTCTTACAAAGACATGATGCAGTGCAGCAGAAAGCAACAAAGAGCACTCTAAAACAATCAGACAGCCAAACATAGCTCCAAAATTTCAGCTTGACTGTAAGGAAGACAGCTGCAAGTAAAGGTCTCTCAAGCTATGACTTTCTATTCTACTCACTTGGCTGACGAGAGAGGGAATGTTATTTTTACAACACTCAGTTCCTGCTACTGCACCCAAATCAACAAAGTATCAGCCCAAAAGAGAAGGTCGGATTCATACCAATTCATATGAATTGGAGTTTGTTCAGACACCTCCCCAAAACAGCAAAACACCCAAAACCCTCAGTTGAGGGGGCATCATACAATGAATTTTCAGGCTTAGTAAACAAATAATTTACAAGCTGAGTGCTGTGAAAACCTTTGTGCTTCTCTTAGTTCACACCAATGATGACAGAATATTTCCAGCCTTAGAAAGATTAATACCATGTTCAGCTAATACAAAGTAGGAGAATTCTAGTGTATTTAGCTACCTCGTAAAGTTCAGAGGTTAGATATCACAAATCTTTGCTAAGTCTTCCAATTTCTTCAAGGAGCAAGTCAATGTTTGGTTTCCTGGTAGCTGGGTTAGAGAAAACCATTTGGAAAAAATTGGCTTGGTCACCTTGTGGCTGGTAGCTAACCATTGTCATTCCTTCTATCAATTGCTTTGACCTTAGGAGCAATCAGCATACAGGATGGGAATGAGCATGGTTAATAGTCTTTCTGAAAATAAAAACAAAAATAAAGGGGAAAAAAAAAAAGAGCAAAGCTAGTTTCTCTCTCTGCTCTATACCTGGCTTTGCAATATAAGCTAGCATGCTGTTCAGTCCTGATGGAAACATTTCACAGGGGTGTGTCTAACTGAAGAAAGAATTTGTCAGGAGAACAATGCATTATTTTGGCTGCACAGTTTCAGGTGTCATATGGCCTTTACTAAAGCCAGAAAGAATTCTGCCTGAAGAAATGGGAAAAAATAAATTCAAAACAAGGAAAGACAGTATGGCTCTGGATTTGAAATAATTTGATAAAGGATTAATGCAAATGTTTCATTCATGCCTGCAGGTGGGAAGCAGTGAATTAATTCCTTGCTTTGCTTTGCTTGCACACGTGGCTTTGTCTTTAACTGTTAAACTGTCTTTACCTCAACGCATGAGTTTTCTCACTTTTACTCTTCTGATTCTCTTCCCCATCCCACCAGAGTGGAATGAGAGAGTGGCTGTGTGGTGCCGAGTTGCTGGCCAGGGTTAAACCACGACGCCTCAAAACTGTCGAGAAAAACAAAACACAGCATGAGAGGAACAGTCAATTCCCAAGTTCATCTTCCTCAGCCCATTCTCATACATGTTCATCTGTGCATAGAGATGCTTACAATCCTCTTGCAGGCCCTTGGTGACTGGATTGCTGTCTTTGATCCCACACCCAGGCCAGACCAGGGCCTGTGGCAGCCATCTTGGCTGCCCGAGCTGGGTCGGCTGGGTGATCAACACTGCCTCATAGGACCTTTTCCTTAATAATTAACCTATGGACAACTACAGTTACTAAGGAACCAATTTTATAGCCCTGTAGGGTCCAGGAGGCTTCTTCCCCAGACTAGAAGCCAACTGTCATGCCCAAGCCTCTTTCAGGCCCAAATCTTCCAAAACCAGTATTTTCTGCTTTTTTGATGCCTTTACTTAAAATTTCAAGATAAATTTTGTTGTTTTTTTTTTTAAATTTGCAGTGGGTGCAGGTACCTTGGTGCCGGTGGCGGCAGCAGGGGCTGCTGAGGTGGCCCTTGTGAGGCAGGAACCCCTGAGGCACGAGCGTCCCCCGTGAGGCGCGGGGCTCTGTGAGGCGGGAACCCCATGAGGCGGGAACCTTGTGAGGCGCGGGCGGGGCTGCCCCGCCGGCCCCAGGCGGTTCCAGGCGGCTCCAAGGGCCCCAGCGCAGGGCACAGCTGAGCCCCTCAGCCATGGCGGGAAAAGCTTTCCTTGGAAAAGGCGGTGTCAGAAAGGGCCGAACGCTGCCCGGCAGCCAGGGCTGAGGGGAATGGGGTGAGAAACAGCCCTGCGAGCCCCGAGGGGAGAGCGGGAGGAGGGCGGAGATGCCCCTGGAGAGCGAAGAGTCCACCTCAGTTCTGAGGATCAGTGAAGTTACAGGCGTGAGAATGTGCTGCGTTCCTGACTTGCCCGTCATGTTTCAGAGTATGGATTCAGAGACAAGGCAACGGATTCAGCCATTGAGGCAACAGAGAGCGCAGGCCTCATATATCTGTAACCTTTCAGACATATGACAATGATAGGCAGCAATATGAAAAGAAAAAGCACTACAGGGAATACTGTGGGTTTTGCAGACATCTTAAGGATACTCATCCCCCTTCACCTCATGCTTTTGTGGACAGAAACACCACCACCCTCAGCTGAATTTTCTTTCTCCCCTCAATCTCAATGTTATGTAACGTGACATGACCATACACCATAGAACTCTGGCCACCCTCCATGTTGCAGAGCATCAAAACAGGGAGAAATACAACCTCTGGAAGTGCTGTAATTTGTTCTGCTTTCTCAGTTATAAATGGGAGGAGCCAGAAAGAACCTACAGCAATGCCTTGAACTTCTGGGATTCAGGGAGTAAGAACACGTACGTGTGTTGAGCGGTGGGAGATGCCCTCTTAAATATCGAGGACCTCTCACCCTGAATAATCCTATCGTGCAGAAGAGGATAAACCTTGAAGCAGAGATCACCAAAGAATGTTGCTTTTCCCGTGTAGCTTTCGCAAGGTGCATTAAGCAGAGAAGAAAATGTGAAGATAGGTATCAAAGTTTAAACAGAAACACTTGGTTCTCATCCATTATGTAAGATCTGAGACACAAACAGACCACCCCTGAATTTTGTTTCATGATGCTTCTCACCAGAATTTGACAGCAAAGGCATCACACAATTTGTAAAGAGAGCATTTTGACAATGCCAGGAAATAATGAAGAATTCAGTAATGAGTAGTGTGGGTGTTCTTTTTGTTGGTGGTTGTTTTGATTTTGGTCTTTTTTTCTGTGAAGTGCAGCTCAAACAGTCTTCTAAGAAGAAAAAGCCTGAAGCAGAACTGATGTGCCCTAGAGCCTTGCACGTATTGGAAGGGCAATGAATAGAAAAGAAACAGTCTGTAAACCTCTCCTTGAAACCAGGACTAGCCTTATGTAGAGGACATAAGGTCACATTCCAGTGAGGAATAAAAAGAACAACCATTAGGTAATAAGTGTCAATAAGAATTTTCGTCACCTTAACGACAGATTTATCAAGCTGGGCTCAAAGAGCCATAGGCCCCCCTTTTCCAACAGACCTCTTTTCTGGGATGATGTGCTAGGAAACCAGCTGCAGAACCACAGAGCATCATTCTCAGACTGCAGATTGTTCTACCAGCGCAGCTCCCCTGACCTCAAACATGGCCACTTGGACTGAGACTGTTCACACAGTGTTACCTCACTTTTCCTCATCCGACTCCACAAAAGTAACCCTCAGGCCTGACTTAGGCACCAAGTCCTCCTCTAATGAGCAAGAAGAGCTGCATACTTCAGGTGGCATACCGAAAAAAACCCAAAATAAGATGTGGAGAAACAAGTAAAGTAGTTGGAAATGGAGTGAGGCATCTGAAATAGCTCCCTTCATGTACCAGTCTGTCTAGGTAAGAGACTGGCCTTTTGTGATGGTGTAAAGACAAAAATACTAAAGACAAAGTGAAGAGGTTATATAAACACCAAAGCTGAAACCTCTGGGAAGCCTTCCAGTCTTTAGGACCCTGATGAATCATGTAACTCCTCTAAAGTTCCTATTGGCTACTTTTATATGTAAGGAGATCCACCTTTCTCAACCTGCTAGATTTTTAATATATCCCTGATATCAGTAGATCCATTACCAGGTATTAGGAGAAGCATGTTTACCACTAAACCATAGAAACAGAATGTCAGTTACAAGGCACGGCAATTTATTAAAAGCACCTTTTGCAGCAATTACCTTTTGTGCTGCAAAAGGGCTCGCATCTTAGGCATAATTGAGGCAAAGAATCAAATAGTGTGCTATCAAAGGAAACATGTGCCACTTTCTCTTCAGGGGTATGATTAGCATTTCACAAATTCAAAATAAGGACTACGTTAATTCACTTAGCTCTGTTTCACTCTTTTTTCATGAGAAGGAGAATAAAGGAGACTTGAAAAAAGGTTTCACTTGCTTTCCATTTTACCTCCCGTCTCTCTCAGTGAGCCATATTTCTTACTGAAAAATGGAAAGTGTCTGTTGTCATTTACACCGCACTGGCTTTTAGATATTTTATAGGTGTTCTGTTTACTTTCCCATCGGTTTCTCAAATGTTATTAACCTTCTAAATTATTTATTTTTTCCAATCACTGCGGAGAGGAGAAAAAAGTTTTCAGACTTCTACCCTGGCTGTGCAACTTGTACATGGCCCAGTTCCTTTGCCTGGATTATTGTTATTGCAAAATAAAGAAAGATAACAGGCTCCTGCTGGTGAACTCATGCTCTTTCTTATTCTGTTCTCTATGCCTTTAGTTACTCATGTTTATAATTTGCTTTTAATCTTCGTGTGCATTGAGATCAGACTAAAAGGCCAGTCCGTCCCTAGAAAGTGTATCAATAAGGAGCCCGATGCAGCTCACCTTCGAGCAAGAGTGTTTAGATGCGCTTAAAGTCATAGGACATAGAGGGTGCTGTTGCACTGAACATCTAACAATGGTCTTCATACAGCTCTGTCCATGTATTTTTACTGGGTCTTATAGCCGAAACTCAGGATATTTACTGCCATTTGCTAAAAAACAAATACTATTGAAAAAAGTCATAGCTCACTTTCAGTCTTGTAATATCAGCTCCATGGTCTTAATAGCAATCCAATTTCTATTTTATAAGTCTGAAAGTAAACCACTCATTTTGCTGCCTGATACCAGCCGTAAGTTTTAAGCACCATGAGAATTATAAGATCAAATCCTGTTGTAACAGTCTAGCATGGAGACTTTTTGTCAGTCTCTTTTTATTAACCATGGAGTGTAAAGAACAAAGTTTGACATTTTCCATTCCTGTTGCAGGACTCAATATTATTAATACCACCCTCAAAGCAGGGAAAGGTGGCAGGGTAAAGTGGTCCAGTTCATAGATGAATGACTGAAAGGGAAGAAACTCTTTAAAAGTACTCTCTGATACATATTTTGCCCTAAAATGTCAAGAGAGTCTAATTTATCTTGAGCATTTCAATAAGCAAGTTACTATTTTCATGCTGTCTTGCTCAAGTTTCTGATATATTTCTTCTGTATCAATATCCCAGGGAAGAGGTACAAAGGAATCCAATTTGCTTCTGCTAGCAAAAGGCTTTATGCTATTTCTACCTGTTGTGGGTGGAAGATGGCTTAAAAAGCAGAAGAAGTAAATACTCTAAGTCCAAGTATCTGTGCAATTTTCAGAAGCTCCAGCTTTTGGAAGCTTTTTTTCTGGAGGGGGAGGAGAAGGTGGAGGAATACGTCCCGTTTTCTTCTCCCCTTCCCTAACCAAACAACATGGTTGTAAAGAAGAGCTTGAAAAATGTAGCTGGTATAATTTAAAGGCTAAAAACTAGGTAGCGTGTTAAAAACCTCATTTGAAAAGATATCCTTCCCTCACCCCCCTCCTAGTTATTCTTGGGTTGGCTTTATGGCAGTCAGGTAGGAACAGCTGCTATCTGAATATTAGACTGACAAGACTGAAAACACAACCCTCATGCTATTAATGGATTTACTTTTCTTTGTTTAAGAACAAAAGATTCCGTCTCATATTATTTTCTTTTCTAAGAAAAAGTTGTTCACAACCCCTGAGTAATGAAAGCTTACGCTGACTTTACATGATGTTTTACAAATTTTATCTTACCTCATGTTGATATTGAAGATTTGCAGCACATACATGAGTTCAAAAGAGAGAAGCAAAGACTGTGCACTATAGTACTCATAGCTCTTCTCTTAGGAGCCCGTAGGGCAGTGATAAGAGAGCCGAGAACATTCTGGCTGGGTAAGTTCTCACCCAAGTGTGCTATGTTGAGTTACTCCCTTGGTAGATTTTTGCCTGAAGACATGCTAGTATCTGTGGGTTGTTTTTTGTTTGGTTGTTTTGTTGGTTTTTTCTAAATGGTGGATGAATGCTTGATGAAAAACAGAACAAAGACATGTTTTAAGTGGCAGTTTTGTATTCTCTTCTGTACTGGTGTAGATACACACTAACAACAAATAGCCCTGACTGACTGATGGTAAGAAAGATGAAGCACATGAATTGGCTACAGTAGCCACTGAGGGACTTTAACAACTGTTGTCTTCACACTTTTCTGAAAGGAAATAGGAAGAGAGTTTGCCTACCAGCTGCCTAACTTGGTCTGAGAAGAACGCAGAATGTTACTCCCTTTTGCTTGCTTTTCAGTAGGCTCATACTTGGAGCACTGAGCATTTTACACTCATTTATTTGTGTTCCCTGTTCAATGTGTTAATTTAGATCACAAGCTCTGTGGGACACGAACTTCACCTGTTTGAGTGTCCAGCCCCTTGCGTCACACATGCCCTGATGATGACAGAAATCCTTTGCAAACCACAGTGTAAAAAAAAAGAGTTGATACAAGAGATTCAGTTCAGTGGATTCAGGACCAGCACATCATAATACAAAAACAGTGGTTAAATTAGTACAAATGCAATATCTAAACCTAAACATAAATATGTCAGTGTTAAAAGATTGATTATTTGATTGGCTCCAAAGGAAGCTCAGCTTGGTAAAAGGAAAAGCAACAGCAAATGCCTGGCAACTCAAAGTTTGTCATTGAAGGCAGAGAGACAGCAATTTCCATTATTACTTTTTGAAGTATACATTTTGATGTCTGCTTGCTGTGAAATGGGAAGATGAAAGATGACTCAGCTCTAGAGAACTAGTTGATTATTAGTTTATATGACACCAGCTGAAATGATGAGCTGTAAAATCAGCAAATTGAAGTTAGTCCATCAAGGCAAAGGACCAAGTTTCAGCATAAGAACACAATGGACTGGAAGAACACAAATGACTGTACAGATGACAACTCAGTAATAGTTTTTTACTGAGGAACTGCAGTTCAACACACTAGTTGCAAGTCAATCTAACCAGCACGCTCTTCTGGAGCTCAGCCTGACCTGTGCTGGAGAGCCAGCCAGCTGAACCAGGTCATCAGCTTATCTTTGCCTCTATGGTGAGATAGGTCTGCTTTATCCATCTGAGCTGGGACAATGGCCAGCCTTGCTTGACATTCTCTCCCCTTCTCAAGAAGTCCTCCCAGACTCAGTCTCTTCCCAACCTTGTAGCTGATCATTGTCTTTTGACCTTGGCTTTAGTGAATAACCAGGTTTGCACCAATATGTCTGATGTCCTGTTTTGTTTGAAGTGGTGAACTTTGCCAGCACTTTAACTGCCCATTGCATTTATTTTGATTTCTAGTTGATCTAACTGCATTTCACATAGTCTACCACCATATCCCAGTTCCTTAGAACTTGTATCTGTGATATAAGCAGTTTCTTCTCATGGTTTTATCCCCTCACTTTATTTCAGTACATTTTTACATATTTGTGCTAGCTATACTTGTAGAATTAAATCAAAGCACACACAGAGCTATGAACTGTGATAAAATGTTTTAAGCTACTAATAGAGAGAGCTAAAAAGGGAAAACACCAAAATTTACCACACAAGTAGAAATTTCTTTCTCCCTTAGTCCCACAGTCTAGGATTTGACAAGGAAAAATCCTGAGGATGGGTCTTTCAACATTCATGAGAAACCATGAAGGTAAGAGAGTTTTGCTGTGGTATTACATTGCTATGGTAACAAAAACAGTTATAGATTGAAGGTCTTTGTTCTGAGCAAACTTTCCTATCTTCTACTTGTCTTCTCAGCTCCTTGAAATTTATTATGTAGACCTTCTGATCAAACACAATCCCAATAACTCAAAGAAACCTTTCAGTAGTAGAGTGTGAAATTGAAATGGGATGTCATATTTCATCACTAGACTTCAAGAATGAGGTACAGAATTAATTACTGACTTAAGTACAGGAGACACACTACACTTCAGAGGGTGCCCACATAGCACACAAAGTAATCACCACAATACTGAAGCTGGAACATTTGCTACTGTAAAAGACAAATATTTCCAACAACAAGAGTGGATAAACATCAGAAAAGGGTATGGCAAGAGCTTTACCATTGCTTAAAATATTTTTATTCAAAGAGAATGCCTTTGTAAGACTTAAGCTGTAGCACAGTGACTAGGCAGTGATCCCAAAACTGAGTGAAATTTTATACTAGCTCTACCGAGGTAGGATATTTTTAAGGTTTACTATTAGCTGTATGATTTTCTGAAACATTTTGTATTTTACCAACAGAAAGTGACTCTTATGACTGCTTAGAAATAGTAGACTCTCTACCCAGCCCTTAACCCACCTCAAGAACATAAGAGCTTGAGATCAGTGTCCTACCTCAACAGAAGGGAGTACATTTTACTCTCAAAAAGAAAAAAGAAAACTATCTCCTTACTTGAAGAGGGGGAAAAGCATAGAGAAAGGCTATTTTTCTCTGAGATAGCATCACTGTGAGCTTGTGCTGGAAGAGCACATCAGAATCCACCCAAATAGGTTGCTTACCAATACAGATGGCTATGTCTGCTGCTGCTGCTTCTCCCAACACACGCAGTTCTCTAGCCAGAGCATACAGATTTCATACACCAGTAACCCTTGGAATGTTCCTAGCCTAAGGATGGCATGTAAATTTTTTACATGCTGTAAAATGAGATACTTTTGTTTGCCTCACTTAAGAACAGCTCAGCAAAGGCACCTGTAAATAAGCCTCTGTGGTAAGCAACTTCCAGTACCTCTAAATATTCTTTAACTGTATATGCCTTATCTGAACAGGCAAGCAAAGTAAATGCAATTCCCCAGATTAAATCCTCCAGTGATTTTTATTCTGGGTGCAGAAGCTGGTTTGGATAAAAGAGAGGAGAAATATCAGAGGAAAAAACAGAACTCAAAGGAAAGGAGAAGAGGAGAGAAGAGCAGACAACCCATGCAGAGAAATAAGACAGTCCAGACTTCAAAACTGATATCAACAGCTTGATATCACCAGTTACAGACACAAACTCACGTGAGGATGGCTCTGTCACTCAAAATGCCTCCTCTTCCTAGACATTCTGTGTGAGGAGAGGTGGTTTGCTAGGGAGGGGTAGTGTGCTGGTGGTGTCCTGATACAGCCTTCTTGAACAGTATGCTCCTCGTGACTCTGGGTTACCATACAACTCATGGCAGTGATGCAACCAGATCCCTATCTGAGGGAAGAAGTAAGCTACTGGGAGCTGCTGCAGCCATGGGCATGATGTCACCCTGGGACCACCTGCTTGTCTCAGCCCAGACTCCTCTAGTAGCAGGAACAGGGGGATCCCCAGCCAGCTGCAGCCACCATGTCCCTGAATGCTTCCCTCAAAAGCTCTCTCCCCAGGTTTCTCTGGAGCTTGTGGTTTACAATCCCACCGGTCAGGATGGCAGCTCGGGGAGAACCAGTTCAAGCATGGGCACCAGTAGTAGGTGATTCGACGTGGACAGGAAGAAAGCAGGACAGACAAAGCAGATGCCAGCTCCCACTCCCAGCACATACATCCCTACTTTATATAAGAACCTTTTGCTGCTTAGAGCAGCCACTACAACCTTCACATCTTTTCTGGATGGCAGCAACAACAGCAACTGGCTGTGAAGATCTGGAGAAGGGATCCAAGTTACATATGGAGCTCATCAAGACAACCTGAATATGGTTTTCTGAGAAAAATCAGAGGCTTCTGATATCTCCTAGAATTCCGTATTAGTTTACTTACTTACCTCCTGCTGATTCTCCTCAAAGTTATGGGACATCATGTCCTTCTTTCTTCTACAGAGAATCAAAGATGTGTTGACACATTGAAATTTTCCCTTTATAACATTGTCAGCCAGTCTTAATAGCACTGGATCACCTATTTTTGATGACCCATCAGATGCAGACTTCTTCAGTTTGCAAGACAAGACCTACTGAGAAGGAAGAGTAAGACCCAAGAAGCATGATGAGGCTCAGAATGCAATCAAATAGTCTTGCTCCCCACTTTGGTATCAGGGCAGCATCTGCTGCTGCTTTTCAATCTAGTACTGAAATAGGGATGCACAGAATGGTCTCAGCTACCAGCCAGCAATAAGTACCCCTTCTTGCCATTGCCTGGTAATTTATAAACAGGCTAAATCTGTGAAATGTGTAAATAGGCTGTCATTGCCACACACTTGCAGAGCAAGCTGCAATCACTTGAGCTGCCAGGAGTTCTGCAAGCTGCCTGCCTCAAGCCCATTCTCGAGTTGCATTTGCTTCTCCCAGTGAGATTCAGGGCAAACAAACAAGCAAACCCCACAGGTTGTTGACAGAAGAACAGACAACATTTATTAAATCACCCATCCTTTCAGGCTATTTGGCTTTGTATTGAAAACAGTTCATTTTGAGAAAATTCAGCCCCCTGTCCCTCCCCAAGAGTAGTGCCTAAGGAAACTCAGAGATACCAAATGGCAGCCTGCAGCTTTCCTGTTGTAAACAGAGTTTACTTTCCCATTTACATTACTGTAGCATGTGCTAGAATGAGCAATTAGAATTCTTCTTAGAAAAGCACCATTCACATCATCCTGCTTCTAGGTCTGCCCCTTTCTTATAAATAATGCTGACAAATCCCACCTAATTCAATCCAGTTATGTTTTTAAGTGTGTTTCTGCACCCAAAAGCACTTCCATATTTTTCTGCTATATCATCTGGTACACTAGAGAAATTACCTTCTTACCCTACAAATGTAACTTTCTAGATGCAAGAAAACCCCTACCAATACACACAAACAAGCAGAAAGTGAGCTGGCCATTTATGAGGCTGTTTAGTTCACCAGCAGTGATCACAGGAGACAGTGAAGGCACCTCGGTTGGCCACTCTCAGCACAGGCATCAGACAAGCAGGTACTGTGTGTGCTCAGCAGGAAACACAGAGAGTTATGGAAATGAAACACTCTGCCAAAGGCTTCAACCTGCTGCCAGCTGTGGCAAGAGAAAACATGAGCATAATTAGATTTTCAACTCTCGAACTACCATACTCCTCAAGTGGAAAGGGCGTCTGATTGTAACGATGTCAGTGTCCAGCAGGGGGTGAAGAGCAGCATTGCATTTTAAGGATCAGTTAAGCAGGGGATACCATATGCCTTATGGTATGGTATGGTATAGAATGCCCACATCTTTAGAATGTGACAGAGAATTATTTACAACAGAATTAACCCCCATGGTTTATGAAGTGAAATCTGCCATGAAGCATTGGCAAGTATACTCTGCAACTTCAAAGACTCTGGTAAGGTCAAAGAAGCAGTTCAAAAAGGACATCAAACTGCTGGAGCATATCCAGAGGAGGCCACGAGGATGGTGAAGAGAATACAAGGGATGACCTATGAGGAGCAGCTGAGGCCACTTGGATTGTTCAGCCTGGAGAAGCGGAGGCTGAGGGGTGACCTCATTGCAGTCTATGGCTTCCTCACGAGGGGAAGAGAAGGGGCAGGGACTGATCTCTTCACCCCTGTGACCACTGACAGGACTCGGGGTAACAGCAGGGAGCTGCATCAGGGGAGGTTTAGGTTGGATGTCAGGAAAAGGTTTTTCACCCAGAGGGTGGTCGAGCACTGGCACAGCTCCCCAGGGCAGTGGGCACAGCACCAACCCTGCCTGAGCTCAAGAAGAATTTGGATGATGCTCTCAGGCTCATGGTGTGACTGCTGGGGTGTCCTGCACAGGGACAGGAGTTGGACTCCATGATCCTGGAGGGTCCCTTCCAACTCAGCATGTTCTATGATTCTATGGTTCTAAGCAAGGGGCATGTGCTTTCCTTAGTCACAGACCATCAGGATTGCTTTGTTCCTCCCTGCAGAACTTATTTCACCACTGGGTTGCCCCTCCAGGCCACTGCCAGGGTACAGGCTGCTTTGCTTAGGTGCAGAGCAGCTCAGGATGCAGTTTGCTCATTCTTCAGCCTGTCACAGGAGATGCAGACCAGTGGCAAGCCAGCTGTACGGGCAGCTTTTCTCTGAAAGGGTGTTTATTCATCAGCAGAGGGGCTTTACCCCCACCCCAGGTCTCCCTTCACACAAGCTTGGCTTCTTTCAACTGGAGCTGAGTGGAGAAAGAGCTCACAATGCTGTCAGCCTGTTCTTCTGGCTGTGGGTCTCCAAGTCTGCAAAGCTGTGCTATTCAGCATATTTCATTAGAGCATTCATCTGACAAATGATACATTTTATTTTTGCACCTGACATGAAGCAGACACTTCAGTCTTCATATGAATGGAAAAGGATGCCAATTTCTTTAGAAATGTTACAAGAGGCTCTATTACATTCTTATCATGGATAGATTAGCACAGTCCTTTAAACCATTTTCATTGGATTCTGCATTGTTAAAACCAAGACACTGGGAGACCATTTTTTCCAAAGTATTTGAACAGCTAGTTTTGATTGAGATCAGGAAATGGGACACAATAGTGCATTCTTTTCATTTACATCTGAGCACGCATAATAAGAAGCAAGACTGGTTGTATGTCCTAAAATTGTGGAAATGCATCGATAAAAAAACTTCATGAAATCTGAGATTGATTTGCCTTGTATTAGACCAGTCACGTCACAACATATTGTAAAATAAGCATGATTTTACTGTTTTAACCATATTTCTCATCAAAAGCCTTTTAAAATTTGTTGTAAATGCAATTTCCTTATTGTGTGATTCCTTACTGACTTTTTTAACTACCCAGGCAACTGAGAAAGATGCAGAAATTATGGATAAAGGGATCTGACTGGTGGTAAAGAGTTCTCACAGAGAAAGCTTAATGGATTGTACTTCTACAGTTTAACAAAGGGAAATCAGAGTAATTTTAAGTGTTCAGTATCTAATTCTACAGTAAGAAGATGCAAAATAATTTCAAATACTAAAAGTTCTTCAGTCTAGTGTAGATGAAATACAAGGAATAAATGGGTTTCAGTAGGACCTGTTAAAGGGAATTTTCAATGAAGCTGATTTGCTCAAATAACTAATGGAACAATATAATAAGGATAGCAGCAAATCCGACACCTTGCAAGTGTTTTCACATCAGAGAAGATGCCTTTTTTGGAAGCTGTTTAGTTAAGCAAGTTGTGCTGAGCCCAAGAGTTATCGAATTAGACTTTAGAACCCAAAATGCTCAGGAGTCAGTGCCTATTGTTTCTTTTTGTGTGAAAAAAATTCCCCCCTCAGGTCGGACTTCACTGGTTTTATTCCTGTTTAGATGGCCCAGTTAGGGTGGTACATACTGAACCAAGAAGTATCCTTTCAAATTTATCATAAAATTACTGGAGATTACAAATTCCTATGACACAGTATGAGGGGGTTTCTTTCTGTGTGATGAAAAGCATAATAAAAATATTTTGAAATAATTTACCTCAAAATCAGACCAGGCATTTCACTAGCTGAGGTTATATGAAAATACATGGCTATATGAAGCTATTGTTCATATGATAACACCTGTCATTTTTTACATTCGTGGCTACACTGATTCCAGCAAGATGATAAAAACTAAAGAAACAAATTGTCTTTAGCTTAATATCTATGTATCTTTTTTTATTTGTTATTAACAACTGATTCACATAGATATCCGAATCCTTCTCAATGATGAAAATGAGAACACCCTAGATGTTTGAAACCACCTTCTTTAGGCTGACATCTGAGTTTTATTCCTGAAGAAATGTGATACACCACACAAAGAGTTTTACAGGTGCTCAGTTGCATTTTCCAGCAAGAAGAGGAAAGCAGAGAGGGGATGGCCACACATCCCACTGCAGCTAAAGCTCAGCCAGGGAGGAACATCCCCACCACCCTGTCCCAGTGTCAGGTCCTTCAACACTGGTTCTCCCCGAGATCTGCTGTGTGAATCATTTTCCTTAACGATGTGAGCCAGCTCAGATATATTTGAAATTTTCTCTGAGTCAAGAAGCCAAGAGGGGAAGGCTCAGTGCCCAGCAGGATGTGCTTGTTATTGCTGGGCCAGCATGCAGTGAGGAAAAGGCAGAGCTACTTATGGCTTTACATTCTTCCCTGGCAACATCTATATCTTTTAGATATTACTGCGCTATTAAAGCTCATCAAGAATTTTTAGTCAGTGCAAGTGATGTAGTCCAGCTGATAGACACGATTCAGAAATGGGGAAGTGAAGTAAAGCACTTGAATTATGGCTTTTACTAATGCAGTAGAAGGTTTTGGACAGTTTTGCAGGACAGGTTTTGGACAGTTAGAGCACATTCTGCCAAGCCCAGACAGAAAGAATAGTCTCCTTTTACTTCAGTAAATCCAGAAGAGACATTTCAGGGCCACTCTGAACCATATGTTTTCCAGAAGTCTCCGTTCCACCTGTGCATTCAGTGTTTTAATTTCTCCCATCTCAATTTGGGGAAAAATAACAGTCTTTGAAAACACTGATAATACTTTCGGTGTGGAAATATTCTAGAATTGAATTTTAGATATTCAAATAGCTCTCACAATTTTAATTATTTTACCCTGTGCTGCATGGTCCATCTTCATGTTTGAAATGGTATTTATTCTGAGTGTCACCTAAACCTAAATAGAAGAGAAAGCAGAATATAGGATGAAATTTGGAGTTGTGGAGTCTCCTTCACTGGAGACATTCAAAACCCGCCTGGATGCGTTCCTGTGTGATGTACTCTAGGTGACCCTGCTCTGGCAGGGGGGTTGGACTAGATGATCCTTCGAGGTCCCTTCCAACCCTAGAATTCTGTGATTCTGTGATTCTGTGAAATATGATCAAAGGTTGATAAAACTTGGAATGTTTGGTCTACAGAAAAGAGAGTCATGATATTAGTACACAAGTATAAAGAAAGGTGGCTAGCCACCTTGTTCAGTTTGTGACCAATGCAATTAGTCACTGCAGGCAGAACAAAGCCATGAAGTGAAGTTCCTGCAGAGAATACTGAAGTTAAACATCAGAGAGGGAGCTTTACTCACTGTAAAGAAATGGAACTGCCAAGTCGAATTGCAGACTTGTGATAATTGAAGATATTTTAGACTGGGCCAGACATCCAAAGGATAGTGAAATCAACATCCCTACCACCACCCACATAAAAAATACGAGGAAAGAATAAGTCATCTATTTGCAACTTCAGAATGTCAAAGTCAAGGTGAATCGCACAAAAAAATCTTCCCAAAATGAAAAAAAAAACCCAAAACAAAACAAATGCACCCAAACCCACATGCATAAGTAAATTACATTCCTAGAGCAACAAGGATGAGAGAGAAACCACAAGTGAGGCATGGCTTGAGTTGTTTACTGAACACATTGGCTGTGAAAGATACTCAGATAATTCCCTGATGAAATAGCAACCTGGCTTCAGGCTTGTGAAGGTTTGCTTTAAGCTAAAGCATCACAAAAGAAGTGATCTATGATACTGTCAAAGAGCAGAGACACATCTACATATTACAGAAGAATAAGACATGAACTTTTCAAAGTTCAAGAAGAGGTGAAGGCAACAAGAAGTGAGTCAACCATTTTGCCCATCAAGGCTTGAGACTAACAACGCAATCAGAATGTACTGGGAAAGGAAAGCCCCAGGGCATGAGATGACCAGCTGATTATCATTCTGGTTTTATATATCTTAAGAAACTCTATTTTGTACTGACTATTAGTTGTTCCTGAAAGAAATTTGGAGGTCACTACACCTTCAAAACCCATTGCTGCGTTGTGCAGAGGCTCACAGTTCACCATTGCAGTCACGTATGGCCAGGGCAGGGAGCAGCCCAGGCTGAGGGACTGCAGAGCAGCTCTTTAGTTTAGCACAACTCCCACTAGAGCTGAGCTCTGCCTCATCAATAATAGGAGACATGAGGAACATTTTCATAGGTGCCATTTGATTTGTAACGTTAATTTACCTGCTAGCTTGATCTTTCAATTTCTTATTTTAAAACACAAATCAGGGTAGTAGCTAGCAAGCTTCTTAAATTACCCTTTCTTTTTTTTTCTCCTTCAGTTCCATGACCCCACAATTGCCTCTCCCACTTAAGCCAATGACAGCTTGATTTTGCAATTATAAATTTCTCCAAAAAACTTTCAAAGCCTCCACAAGCTCGTCTGACATACAGATTAATTCCTTTTTTCCTGTCCCAAATTAAATAAGTCACAGAGGCTTAACCAACAGGAAAAGAAGACCTGCACTTTCTTCTTCATAGTCTCCCCATTATTTCTCCCAGTTTGCTCCATTTGTCACTGTTGCCCTTCCCAACCACAACTCTCCCTGCTCTTAGTGAAATGTACCGTATGGGCTAAAGATTTCTGGAGCAATAAAAAGATTGGGAGAAGTCTGCAAGGCGGCAAGCTGAATGGACATCTTACGATCTAGGTCCTGCCCTGGTTTCTTCTCCCCTTGTTTGTGTTTGAAATCTCACTTCACAAAGTCAGGAGAAGAAGGAAATTCCCCTAGGAGGAAATTTTTTTTAAAAAAAGACTACCCACAATATAAAGCACTTTTTACCTTTTGTGTGTGCTGCACAGGGGAAAAAACTGTTCCATTACTTTGGATATTAAGCAGCTGGGTTCATCCTATTTACTGATGATAGGATTAGATGTCACAGGCCTATCAAATGGGCATGACGAAGAATAAAAGATGGTGTTAAAAGGTTTTTACATCTATATATTTAATATCTAGGTCGGCTTTCTAATGCAGAGGGAGAAAACAACTATTTACTTCTGTTTATTTCCAAGTAATTATAGAGGACCAAGGTAAAGCAGCAGCAAAGACACACTGTGAGTAATTTTTCCTCAGCATCAAATCCAATCAATAAGAAATCAGGTTTGTATCATAGGAAACAAAAGCCTATGCAAGCGACATGAGTGGATAGGAGGACCACAGATGAGATGTCACTAAGCTCTTTTTCATTGGAGTAAACAGAGAGAAACAAACAGTGCTCTTAGAGCCACAGACAAAAACATTTCCCAGAAATCGCTATTAGTTCCTGACCTTGTACAGGGACAAGCCAGTCTGCAATGCTGTGCTCAAGGGACCATAAAACTATCAGATGGAGCAACACAAAGCTCAGACTTTTCAAAAAAAGAGATATTTAGTACCCAGTAACCCACCCACATTCAATAGCCCAGCTGGGCTGCATGGAGAAAGTACCTGGTGGTGCCTACAGGCAGCCAGGCTGAACGGTGGGCTCCTGAAAGCAGCTGCTTTGTGAGGAGACCCAAAACCTCGGTTACTTGCCTGCACTCATCTCCAAGAAGCAGGTGATGTTGAGGACTATATTGGTTTCTAAGGTGTTTTGAAATTTACTTTGTTTTCCCTTTACATTAAAACAGAAAACTCCTAAAAGGAAATGCTTTGTAAATACCATTTGTTTTGAGTTGTCACTACAATACAAAAGAGAAGTCCTTGTTTTGTGTAAAATGTAAAGAAAAAGATTTGTCTACTGGTTTTCAATCTGTCAGGCCAAGCTGAACTTATAAATATAGAGCTTACTCTGAGAGAATGCAGTAACAGATTGAAAAAAAAGAGTAAAGAACATAAATTCAAAGCACCAAAGCCTATGATGAACTCACACGTAGTCCTATGCTTTTACAAATAACTCATACTTCAGTTTAAGCATGCATTTAGCTGATTAATTTCTCATAATTCACATTTTAAGAATTTTTTTTAAATAATGCATTAAAATTATTGCTATTTGGAATTATTTCTTTATCAAAAAATAGCATTCTTTTACCCTAGAATACTTAGAGAATTTATTGTAGGTCAGAGAGTTTCATTGTCTCTGAATGGAGTCCATACATTTAATCAGCTTTAATGATCCTTCCTATGTAGACTCATAGAATCATCAAGGTTGGAAGAGACCTTAAAGATCATCCATGCACTTTCCAGCTGCAGACTTCACAAGTCTAAGCACGTATTTTTATGGAAAAACAGGTATTTAAAAGTATAAATGACAAATTGCTGTGTTTTCAACTGGCAAGCAGAAAAAGTGATGCCTCGAAACTTCTTGGGTTTAATTCACCTTTCTTTCTCTGCACAGAGCCTTGTGAAGACTAATAACATAAAAGAATTTGGCCACGTTAATGGAAATGAGGTAACAGCAAGATAAGTTAACATGAAATTATGCCGGTAGGGTTGCAGCAAACTTAACAATCACAAAAGCATCTCATTTTCTGATGGCTTTTGAAACCTCCCAGATTGCACTGACTTTAATAGGGAAGTAATTCTGCCCAGTATCTCAAGAGTACCTTTACGGAGACACCAGTTTCTTATTTATATGTAAGAAGCTATGTAATTTCATTATTTTAAATTGTTTACCGTGTTCCTGGAAGGGATTCTTTCCCTCCTATTTAGAAGAATAAGTAAAAGAGATGTCTAAAAAGACATTAATAATAGGGCAAGGCTAGCCTTAAGATACCTGTAAAAGTCTGACTGTGGTTTTAGCTGCTAGCCAGAGGTGAAGACTAAGCAGGGGCTGGAGTTCACCTGTCTGCTGAAGGTAAGCCCTGCATATCAACAAATGTCCCACTTCAGATACCACTGCTGCACTGAGATGATTACCTGTTGGCAAGGGAGACGGGCTGTATGTGATTAACAACCTCAGCTACCACTTGTGCACAGGTGCATGCTATGAAGAGCCAAGAGCTGTAAGGGAACAGCACACAACTCACAAGAGTCAATTTAATGCAGTCAAGGACAGGCAGAGGTCACAGCCACAGCTGCATTGCTGGTTCCCACTTTGTCCTTTATGGATGCCTGGACCTGATGTCACACTTCAAACTTACCCCAGGGCATTGTGCTGGGACAGAGTTAATTTTCTTCACAGTAGCCAGTATGGTGCTCTGTTTTGGATTTGTGCTGGAAACAGTGCTGGTAACAGAGGGATGTGTTAGTTACTGCTGAGCAGTGCTGACACGGAGTCAAGGCCTCTTCTGCTTCTCAGCCCACCCCACCAGTGACTTGGCTGGGAGTGCACAAGAAACTGGGAGGGGACACAGCTGGGACAGCTGACCCCAGCTGACCAAAGGGATATCCCACACCATATGACACCATGCTCAGCATCTAGAGCTGGGGGAAGAAGGAGGGGGGGACGTTGGGAGTGATGGCGTTTGTCTTCCCAAGTACCTGTGACACATGATGGAGCCCTGCTGTGCTGGGCATGGCTGAACACCTGCCTGCCCGTGGGAAGCAGTGAATGAATTCCTTGTTTTGCTTTGCTTGCACACGTGGCTTTGTCTTTACCTGTTAAACTGTCTTTATCCCAACTCATGAATCTTCTCACTTTTACTCTTCCGATTCTCTCCCCCATCCCACTATGGGGGAGTGAGCGAGTGGCTGTGTGGTGCTGAGTTGTTGGCCAGGGTTAAATCATGACAAGCCTGAAGAAAGAAAACTAAACAGAACATCTCACGTGGAGGATAGCTCTGTAGGGAGGCAAGGCTGGGACAGGTGGGGCCCTGGAGTTACAGGCAGAGTCCAGAGCAGTGATTTGTATTCAGCGGGCACACAGCTGCCCTTGGGGTCAGGAGAGAGGGCCAGAGCAGCTGTGCCCTGGAACAGCACCCAGCAACAAGTGAGAGAGGGATCGGCTGGAAAGGGAGATTGGAAAACAGCAGCTCTGCAATTTCCTCTACAAGAAAAAATTAGTCAGAAGGACACAATGTACTCAGCACTATAATACAGGGGAAGTGGAAGCTCTAGAGGGATAGGGGATTTTTTCTTCTATTTTATTGTGTCCAGAACCAAACAACAAGGCTCATCCAGAGCAAGGCAACAGAAAACAGCTTAATCATAATCTCTCTGCTTTCCCATTATGAACTATTTCGGGGTATCATTCACTCTGAAACACATCAGTCTCTCATTATGTCAAGCAAGACAGGCCAACTGCTATACCACGTCACATCTACTTCTGCCCAGGACTCATGGTTCCTGCACAACCAGTGGATTATAGCAGGATATTTTTTAGACACCTTGTATTTTAATAATTCCTGCTATCACCTCAGAAGCACTAGAACGTTTTGGAGAGACAGTTAAGTATTAATGCTACAGTAAGTATTCACTCCTAGAGGTTTAATCCATCGTGCATGACTTCCAGTTTTACCTTGGTTGTGAATTGTCATCACCTCACCTTTATTATTTCTGGATTTAGTTCTCACAGTTTCCATTCTAGACCTGTTCCTGGTGGTAGACTGGGCAGAAAAGGGAGGGAGAAGAATGATCATTTTGGCCCAAAGTGCCTGGATAGAAAAGATACTTTAGAAATTCAACAGGAAGGGAGATGATCCAAGGAAAAACTATGGCTCCATGATATTTTTATCTGGTCAGGCATGCTGGTGGCTCTAACCTGCAGAAACTTTACCTAGCAACAAATCTCAATGGTCCAAACAAACCCTGAGCATACAGATCACACCCTTCTGCTCCTGTGCACTGCTGGCAAGTGCATGGGAAATATGGCTATAAAGCCCCTTTGTCCACCCCTGGAGGACACTACTGTCTTTTGGGTGAATTATTATCCCACTTCTACCAGCAGAAGGAAAAAAATAACATGGGACAGAATCACTGTCTTCATCTATTGATAAATTTGAGGCCAAAATTATCCCCATACTGATTTCTGAATCTACAGCTACAAAATTGTTTTACTGCAATGCACAGGATATTAGTCATTAATCATAAAGACTTTACCTACCAGACACAGTGCCACCCTTGCTCCTCTTCAAGGTGAGAGGGGAGCTCTAGACCTCTGCTGAGATCTTTCATTTTCCCATGGCAGTTTTGCATCTCAGGCCACAGCTGAGAGCTGGGAGGTTCAGTAAGGGAGTGCAGAAAACACTCCTGAGAACCACCATGCTATACCTCTTTTTGGCTTCTTTAATTCTTGAACACTTATACACATTCTTACTCAAAGTCCTGCAAATGGGCAAGCTTTATAGGAAAAAAGATATTGAAAAACAGTAAGTATTATATTAGCATAAAGTCCATTTACAGAGCAGCAGCTTCTCCAGAAATGGAGACCCATTTAATGATAGAGAGAAACAGCAAACCTGTTGCTCTGTTACAGAGCTCATCCATGCCAATGGATAAGCAAAAGCCTGGAGCACTACTGACAGAAAAATCCCTGGCAAGGGGCACAGGAAAGACCTGGATGACCTGGGATAAGAAAAACCTTCTCACCCCATCTACAAGAACATCCCACTTCCAAGAGAGTAAGTGTATGTGAAAGAGACAATGCAGAAGAGACAGTGAGTGCATTAGCAAGCAGATGTAAGAGTGGAGCCACCAAAGGTTTTAAAATAATAGTCACTTCTCACTGGAGTTGAAGAGAGAGATGCACAGTGGTGTCAGAAGTACCATCAATGAGCCTAAAATAAAAAGCTGCAGCACTCCAGAAAAGCAGGAAGCACAAGTGTACACCAAGTATCGAAATGGAATGGAAGGTAAAGCACCAATCAACCTCTTTCCTGTCCCCACTCTCAAAGAAATTTGCTATTTTGGAAGCCCAGGGATTACATTAACAGTTCAATATAATGATTTCAATTAAAAGAGGGGTAAAAAAATCCCACCAAATATCCAGCCAACCATTTTTATTTATTAAGGTTGCTCGTGATAGCCATTTATTTCACAAAGCACCTTCAACCCTTTTCTTCAGAGCCTCTCCAAAGCCCTTTGCCCATCCTTTTGTTTCTCTCCTATTAGCTGTATCACTAGCATTTCAGACCTCCTCATGTTCATCAAAAAAACTGTATTTGCAATAGCTTCTGGGTGTTCTTTTTAGTTTTCCAGTCAGCAGGAAACGTAGCTTAATTAGTTCATAGATCTCTTTCAATGAATGTAGAAGCAAACAGGAAAATTAAATTATCTTCATTTTACATTTAGGTCTGTAGTACTTATTTCAATGATTACTCTTAATCTTCCACTGGAAGATGGAGTCTAAATAAGCTTTCTCTGAAATTGCTCTCTCCTACACCAAGTGTATCCTTACCTTACTGCAGTAAGACTTGATGCCTCCTTCTGAGGTCGTCTGTATCAGTCACAGGGGTCTCACAGCAAACACTTCGTGATTCTTCTGTGTCCAGAGAGGTGCCAGTGCAAAATGTTCCTGTGGGATCTGATTACAGCTACCAACCACCTGCTGTGTTTTGTGCCAACGGAGCTTTGTCAGGGTGTGCTGCTTCAATCCCATGTGAAGTAGCCTTGAACACATCTCTGTGCCTGTGAGCTATGACCGATAGGTTGAAACCTTTAAGCAGTACTGTCCCGTTCCCAGAACACACAGCTACTTGACTATGACTATCGTGTTTTGACACTGCTTTCTTCTCTAAAACATGAGCATGGACTACATAATTGCTATCTAGAAAATACTGCTTTTGCTTTTCTACCAATGAATAACTAATCCCACCTCTCTCTTTGCTCGTTAGCCAAATTCTATATGAAGCTAAGTCAATGGTGAGAAATGGCACAAATATGATGGTTTTCCTTTTTGCCCACATTCTTTCAGGGGTACCAGCACATTCAGTGGAACAGAGGGTACAGCTTTCAGTGATGCAGAATGCTGCATGGCAATGATGTTCAGAAAGACTCCTTTTCTGCTTCATCTGACATAGTCTGTGTCTGAACTCAAAAGCCAATGAACAAATAAATAAATAAATAAATAAATAAATAAATAAATAAATCCAGAGTAATTTCACTCCCACTCATCACATTTGGGAAGCTTTGTTGTCTACAGAGTTTCTGGTCTGATTATTCTGCTCCTTCACTGCACATGGAATATTCTCAGTTAAATTTTGCTCATTTGAAAGCTGATGAAGCTCAGCCTGTGCTCAGCAGATAATTCAATCCCTTGGCTTTCAGATTCCAGCAGGCCCTTAGGGGATCAACACAGTAGAGGACTCTATCACCTTACTTTAAGGTACCTGGCCTCTAATACAAAATCCTAAACCAAAAGTCACATTCTTTAGCTCCATATACAGCTCACTGGGGGACACAGACCAAGTAAAAAACCATCTGCCTGTTGAGCAGATCAGCATGTAGACTTCCATCAAGCCAAAGCAGTAAGTATATCTGAATTCTGACAGAGTTTATAATTTTTGTTCCATAATACTGCCAGAGGCCCTAACTCTGACTGACTCTTCTGTAGAGCATGGCTGCATTTCGGATGACCAGTTATGAATCCAGATAAACAGTGGGCATTGCAACACATGGCTGGCACCTGCTTGCCAGTGATACCTGTTCTGTTTACTGGATCTAAGAGAGCCATGAAGTTCTCACCTTGCAGTCAGATTGACTATAGAGGGAGCCTTAGACTAGGCAATGGAGCCAGACTGAGATTTTTAGATAACATATGCAGAAGTCTATCTGCAAATGGGAACAGTTACCCTTCAAAGGCACCTTTCTCTCTTTCTTCTGCCTGAAGGGGGAACCACAGATGAATAATTTAGTCTAATGACTTAACTTTTAAATATCTGAAGTTAGAACAACTGAATCTCCACTGTTAGTCACTAGCTTTACACACTGTGCAACTGCCTTCTGGTTTACCTTTCTGTGTTAAAAGAACGTTATAAATAGTCGAGCAGACACCCAAAAAGTCAGCAGTTCTTGTAATGGAAAGCATTCTTTGAAACCCTTAAGATAGATAATTATTAAGATAGTAAAAGACAAGCACTTCTTAAAAGATTTGCCATGATCTCAGTCCTTTCCCTAGGAATTTAATATTAATCAATTGCCCATAATCTTTCAATCTTTAAAATGCTTTCCAATATATTCAGCAGCTGATTCAGACCTTCTTCTTCAAACATCTCTTCCTCTCCCAGATCCTCCAGCCAGGTTTCTGCTTAACACCCCAGTCATCAAATTGCCAGTCGCTTTGCTGCGAGCTGTTCTGTTTTCAGCAATAAATGAAATATGTCTCCTTAGAGTACAAAGCAGCACATTTTCATATGCAGGGAAGCTTCAGAGAGCATTCATGAAACTTAGGGCAGCTGTTCTGTTGGCAGCCTGTAGATTTGAGAACCAGTAGTGAGAACCACTTGAAAGATAACATACAAAGACATTTGGAAGTCACAGACAGGGAAACTTTGATCAAAAAGGAGGATCAGGAAAATAATCAGTAGGATCAGCTCTGGGTAGAAGGTTCTGACAAGATCGCAAGGCAAAATGAAATAAGAAAAAGAATAGAAGGGCTTCAATGAAATCCTGAGTTTGGATTAGGAAGACTAAAACAAACTTCTGCAATGTGCTTAAGACCAGCCAAAAGCACTTCAAATACCATTACTCTGTCTTGATTCCTCCTTTCTGCAAGTAATATGAGCAATGCCCAGTTACTATGCTGGTGAATTTTGTTCTAAATATAAAGCAATTGCCAAATCTCTAAAATAAGTTAGTGAACCTGTAATAAGCCAGAAAATTAATTAGCACCCAAACCAAACAGCTCACAAACACCCCAGTTACATGGAGACAGTCTTTTGTACCTGCTCCTAAGATCTAGGAACACATCTGAGCTTTCCTACTTGAGACTGACACAAAAGAATTACTGCTTTCAACAGAATAAAATCATCTTTGGGACTGTATTCCACTTATCTAGAGCTATATCCATTTTCAGGGCACAATTTCAACCTTTTGTATTCTTATTCTCATTTTAATTCTAAGATCTCAGATGATTCAGTTTGTAATAGGTAAAAATTTACATAGGAGAGACATTAGACCAGAACAGAAGTTCCCTGGTGCTGTCAACAAGGAGTCATTCTGGCTTACATTTATCTTAAGTTTAGCCATACTGTAGACCTCTCTTTTAAAAACAGTAGATCTTACAGCCTATTTTTCTACACTCGAGTTGTTTCCAAACTCCCTCCTGGCCAAGCCTAAGAAGTTACACTTGCAACCCCAATTAATTAGCCAGCAAAGCCAAGAGAGTTCAAACAGTTGATGGGAAGATAAGAAAAAGAAGAGAAGCCTTTCTCTTGCAGTGCATTTCAGTGACACCTTATAGATAATATTCATTCTTGTACATAGTCACAAATTGCCTGTTTCCACCAAACTTCTTTTGTACTTACACATCAAAAGCACAAGCAATGCCTTAAATGACTGCTACATTTTTGCTGCAAAGCTTTTGTCCAGTCTAGAAAACTCCTAAATATTTCCTCTATTTATATTGTCATAGTAATAAACACAACTAATATAGGGAACCTAATGGGTTGTATTTATTTTCCTTCAATACCGAATTTCTGTTATCTCAGAAGTAACTTCTTTTGCAGTACAGAGATACCAACACAAACTAACCCCAGTAAAGTCAGCATTTTCAAATCAAGCAGTAATTTAGCACATTTATGAGAAATCCAGACATTTTTAGAAGTGGTTCTAAATTTTATAGCAAGGTCTAAATTTTATAGCAGGATTCCCTTAACAGAAAATGTGTCCAAAATTTAATAATTCACCTGTTTGGAGTAATATTATTGAAACTCTTTGCAATAACAGCCCAACTGACCAAAGAGGATCAGCATTTTTGACACTTCACGTTCATTGGTGCTATCTCAAGATTCAGCTTTGAATTCTGAAACATTCAAAGTTTTGTTTTCTAATCTCATAGGAAACTCTGCTTTTAGAAATGCATCTTCTTCTTCTGGCAAGCACTAGAAACCCTTTTTCCAGAAACTTCAGATAAATCTCAGATCACAAGAGGCAGTGAAAATAGAACAGCAATGTACTTACAGAATTTGACATAGGAAAAGATTTCTTTTTAACTAGAAGCAGGAATTCATAAAAAAGCTAGCTAGCTGTAACTGTGACAATCTCTCCCCACACCTGGGCTTATGCTGTGGTGGGCAGCCTTGTGTAAACAGCTAGCTAGATCTTTGAAGTGATGCTGTCTGCACCTTTCTTTATGGAAAACCCATGGAAACACCAAAGAAGCTTTCAGGCTCTGAAGATAGTCTTCCCTTTATCACACCTTCAAACAATGAATGTTTGGCATAGAGAACAGAGGTCTGCTACACAAGATTCATTAAAATAATTTACAAGGAAGTGCCTCCAATACTTGTTGTCATTTCCAGCCACTCTGTATACCTCCCTGAGCTGCAACAATTTGCACTACTCCCTCTGCATATATAAGGAAAGAGATTCAAATGAACAAAAAAAATGAAAAAGGTTATTTTCATTTCATAAATGCTTTCTGTATTCCCAGTGAATATATGATTCTAACTGTGGCATTTAAATGTTAGAGGTGAAATACAGACTTCACTGAAACCAGCTCAGGTTTCATAGAATCACTGAATGGCTTTGGTTAGAAAAGACCTCTAAGATCATCAAGTCCAAATATTAACTTAGTACATTGTCAAATCCACCACTAAACCGTGTCCCTCAGCACCACATCTACACGTCTTTTAAATACCTCCAGGGATGGTGACTCCACCACTTCCCTGGGCAGCCTGTGCCAGTGCCTGACAGCCCTTTTAG
Organism: Aegotheles bennettii; assembly: GCA_013398125.1. Classification (NCBI taxonomy): domain Eukaryota; kingdom Metazoa; phylum Chordata; class Aves; order Caprimulgiformes; family Aegothelidae; genus Aegotheles; species Aegotheles bennettii. The sequence continues at coordinate 270,516 of VZRW01005207.1, forward strand.
TGACGAAATTTTTTCTAATATCCAATCTAAACCTTCCCTGGCACAACTTGAGGCCATTTCCTCTTGTTCTATCACTTGTTACATTGGAGAAGAGAACAACACCCACCTCGCTACAACCTCCTTTCAGGTAGTTGGAGAGAGTAATAAGGTCATCATCCCCCGACCTCCTTTCTCCAGACCAAACAACCCCAGTTCCCTTCGCTGCTTCTCACAAGCCCTGTGCTCTAGACCCTTCCCCAGCTTCGTTGCCCTTCTTTGGACACACTCCAGCACCTCAATGTCCTTCTTGTAGTGAGGAGCCCAGAATTGAACACAATATTTGAGGTGTGGCCTCACCAGTGCTGAGTACAGGGGGACAATCACTTCCCTAGTCCTGCTGGCCACACTTTTTCTGACACAAGCCAGGATCCTGTTGGCCTTCTTGGCCACCTGGGCACACTGCTGGCTCACATTCAGCTGACTGCAAATCAACACCCCCAGGTCCTTTTCTGCTGGGCAGCTTTCCAGCCATTCTTCCTCAAGCCTGTAGTGTTGCAAAACACTATCCTTTCCTATCCACTTCAAAGGGACCCGAACTGGACCAGAGAGTTTTACAAAGAGATTTAAAATCTCTAAATATATATTGGTATTCCTACTACTGCTCCTCTACCAGTACTGCATAAATGTCCCTCAAAAACTACAGACAAACAGAGAGCATCATTCTTTCTCTTCAGTTTCCACAATGCATTGGAATGAAAAGATGAAGCATTCTGACTTTTATCAAATAAAGAGAAATCTTCCTAGGGTTTCTCTGCCAATGCTTTAACGACCTGCTCCTACCCCCAGAGCCTGAAACAGAGAGGGAGATATTCACTTTTCAGAGAAATTACTTTCATTTCCTGGGAAAAGACTGCAATAATGCATCACATACAAAAGAAATTCAACTTCCACTGTTTCAGCAACTGTAATAAAAACTATTTTGCATTTATATAGAATCTTTCACCAAATGATCTAGGTATTATTTAGTGTAGAAACTCTTTGAGATGGCTTGAGTCTGTCTATCCTACCTTTGTAAACCACTTAGTAAACTGGAATCCAATATGGCTGCAGGATTTAGGAGATAATGCAACAAAATATTCCCTCTTTAAATTAAATCAAATAACATAAATTACTCAACAGACATGCAGAGCAGCTAATCTTTTTTAAATTTTGTTTTACAGGCAAGGAAATAGGATTCAAGGAGCACTAAATCCCTTGAAAGAGGCAATCAGGATTCTGTGGGAGCATTTAAGGAATTTGCTGTATTGCTAGGAAAGTTTTGCAGAGCTCTTACTCCTCTGGAACTGGGAAAAGTCTGTATTAAACCAGAACAAACTCAAATATGCTTGAAAATTGTCAAAAACTTTAATATCCCAAAATGGATGAGACCAGATTTAAATTGATGTCCCCAAAAGGGACAATCCAAGATTTATGCAATATACTTAAAATAATCTATTGCAGACTTTTTCTAGTTAACAATGAAATTCTGTAGGGATATTTTAGCAAAAATTCTAAATTGCACAGATTTTTCTGGCCAAAAACCTAAGAAATAAAAGACATGCCTGAGATCTGAGATGTATTTCCTACTTTTGCACTTCTGGCTCTATTGATATTCTTGTGGTTAGCACCTGGGAGTATGTTGGGAAGGTTTTAGACTAAAATGCATGTAATGACAGCCAAGTGAATTAATTAACCAGTAAAAGCAGTGAAAATTACTTGATAAAGAAAAAAAAAGATACTGCTTCCTGAATCAAGTGACATTATTATCTTTCTCTTAAATTTACTTTTTCAGGCAGATTTCAGTGAAGTACTTTTTAGTGTAATTAGAAGACAGGTTCTGATTAGAAGCAATCATTAAACTATCTACAGATAGAAAAGTTGCTGCTTTTCTGCCTATTTCTAATGAGCTATTGTTCTGTACCTATCAAAGTTAGCACCTGTTAAATATCAGTACTTTTTAACCAAGAAACTATAAGTAAATTCCTTGAAATTGAATCTCTGTTGCTAGCACAAGAGATTAAAGTCTTTCTGCTCATACCGCTTTAATGATTCAAGAAATTTATGTATCAACCCCTTCAGAAGTTGAAATTCTTACTAACTTCAGGCTATTTAATCTTAGAATTTACTTTGGACCTAAATTTTCTCTGCATTCCCTATTATAAAGCAACAATAAATGGAAGCTTGTAAGCTCATCTTAAGCCGGTAATGTCAAAGCTTTATGTGACCTCTGTAGCATACCAATAGCTTGGAAGAACTACTGAAAAGTCCCTCAGGAGCTGATAAACCTACCTAATTTCAGAGACACATGCTCTGTGTATTATACTTCATGGGATAGGAAGCTGTGAAAATCATTCATCATGTAGATCACCAAGCTGTAACTCCTTTCTGTCACTTAGAAATGCCAGCTAAGATTGCCAAAAGGATCATATCTTCAGAAGGAACTGCAGAGTGAGGTCTGGAAGGATTGCTTTAAAACCAGCCTATTCCTTTGGCTACTGGGCTATGCAAAAAAGAAGGAATCTGATACATTTTCTTTCTCAAACTTATTTTTAAAGTCAGTTTCTTTGCTAAAAAATGTTGCTAGTTCTCATTATTTCATTTGGAATGCAGAGTTACAATAGTCCCAAGGTAGACCTACCTGGTCTACAAAAATGCTTCCCTCTCAGACTCGTGCTTGCCTTTCTAATTAGAAGATTCCAGGATGTTTAAAGCCTTTTAAGAATCTCAGCTAATAAAAGGAATGAGAGAGAAAAGACAAATGCAAAACTGCAGGACCTGCAGTCCCAGCATCTAAATCATAGAGTTATAGAATCATCGAGGTTGGAAGACACCTTCAAGATCACCCAGCCCAACCACCTACCTACATCTAATATTGAAAGAAGTGTTTCTCTATTTTAACAGATATGCCGAGTAATACCTCCTTGTGTCACCTTCAAGATTTCCTTCATGAAATTATATCAGAGAATGTCCTCTACTCAAAATAATGTTATCTGCTGAAGTTGGAGACCTCTGGTCACTATTTGCTGTACAGCTAGCAGTTCACTTTCAGCCCGAGCAGCCGTCATATTTAAACAAGCAATATCATCATGCTGAATTGGGATTTAGTTGATTTTTTCTCTCTAAGTCGCACCCAATCTTTTTGCTATAAAACCTGTATTACAAGAAGATACACGATGACTATAAAACAGAAAATGAGGGGGAAAAACATACACGAATGAGTCTTTTCTTGTCCCTGTTGTAGGCATTAGGAAATTAATGTTTACAGTTGAGATTTCCCTGCCATCAGTAAAGGCACTGCAGCAGAACAGAGGGATGCCAAAGACACATCATACTTTCTGTCTGCATTTTTAATTCCTGCAGTAGACAGCAGATACAGCAAATCAGGAAGCTCTGGGATATTCTTTAGGGGAATGAGGATAAGAAAATATGATGAGTTCAACATTCAGGTTAAGAAACTAAATCTCAGAAGGCGAGAAATATAGCCCAAGAGGAGCTCAAGGCTCTTCTGCCTTAAGTGTGGTCTTAATGATTTTGTAGTAAATTACATTTTTCCACAAGAAAATTAGTTCCTTATTTCTTAGGGCAACATAGAAAGGCTGTGGATGTGTTCTATTACTTCTTTTTATGGCTTGCAGGAAAGCTGAGGCCCTATGAAGACATCTGAGAACAGCCATTGTTGTCTCATAGCAGGGCACTGTATTGTCCCTATGGGGTTAATGTGAAGCTATCCTACCTCGAGCAGTGGCCATCCACATCTCCACAAGCCACATTCTTGCCAATCTTGCCATGCTGCTTATCCTCAGCACTAGAGCATGAAGCTTCCATCACCTCTTCACAATCCTGCTTGAATCAGCTCCAAGAAGTGTCCCCCTATTGCTTCCACTGGGGGAAAGAGTTTGCTCCTTATCTATCTTCTCTCTGGCATGCATCTTTTTATGGACATCCTTAAATTGTTAGGGACAATTCACCAGTCACAACATCTGAAAAGAATGAAAAAGCAGCAGTTCAGGTCTGAAACACAATATTCAGCAGGTCCTTATATCTATTAATTTTGTAGTAAGACAATACAAACGTATTGCTGTTCTATCACCTGCTTGCAACTTTGTCTGTCTGAGAAATCTTTTTAAGAAAACAACATTTGGCTCATTAAAACTATACCAACAATACTGTACCCTGCCTCAAAAAGCCTCTTTTTAACTAAATTTCATTTAATAAAATAGCAGCTTGTTCACCTCATTGATTTTACTCCCATGGAAAAATCAAAAAATCACAATTATTTAAAGTAAAAAATGAACTCTTAGTCCCATTGGTGTTCATGGTCTTGCTTTTCAATAGCTACATGCAGTCAATTTATGTGGTCTAAAGCATCATGACCATTTCAGTTCTTTGCAGTCAATCATGAAAACTTTCAGACCTAAAGCAGTGAAGATCAGGGGAATCATCAAAGGTGGGAATGTATCAGCTGGTGCACTGTTTATAATTCTGGATTTGACAACTAAGACATCACGTGTGGCAAAGGTGACTGAGATTTCATAAAGTGACCGTAACATTTGGATACCCAAAGGATATTTGAATATTGAATAAGCCTAACTTTGTGGCATCCAAAATCAGAGATATTATGGTATTCAGAGGTAGGTAAAGCCTTCTGAAACTTAGGTAAAATTTGGCTAAAATGATACATGTCATATGGTGTATAAAATTCACACTCCTTTCATTTTAGTGCAGAGACTGTACTACTGACCAGGCTCCTTCTGGGACAGTAGCTCTGATGTTACAGGTATAAAGATCTATTTGAAACATGTGCCATAATAAGGTTGCTAAGAGCATGAAATCACCTCTAGAAAATAACCTGAACTAATGCCAAGTTACTCAGATTTTACCTCTGAGTTTTTACCAGGGTCCCATTCTCCTGAGCCAGCCAAGTGGTCTTTTCTGCTTTCAGAGAAGCGAAAATCCTGGGTCACCTGGTTCCACTAAGGTAGTGAGAATTACAGGATTTCCTGCAGGAATGATGGAAGCTTCACAAATACAGATCCTCCATGAGGCCAGAACCAAATTTACAGTCCAGAGCCCCTTGAATCACCCAGCTGTTGGGTACTGCATTCTGATATGCCAGCAGATACTCAAGTCTGACAGGATTTATTTGAAAAACAATGAAGATGGGTCTTGTCTTCCTCCATCTGACCCCTCATTCGCTGTCTCAGTCCTTTGCCTTGGGCAGCTGGTATGTGATGACTAGTCCCAGACTGAGCCATGCTGGTATGCACTGGTACACAGTTCACAAATAAGGAGTGTTTGTACCAGCTTTACCTTTAATATTGTGTGAAATGCCACCGCATTTGGCCTGGAGACAGTCCTTACTGACAGTCAACACCTTTGTCTTAGAGGGGGAAATCAGGCTGTCTGTATTACTCATGAGCATTGCATTTCCATGGGTGAGGCTGAAGGTAATAATCATAAGGAAGCAATGACATCCTCCTCATCTCCCCAGTAAAAACCGCAGGATAATAAGTAGAGATTTATTTCTACCAAACATGCATTATTTGTGTTTGTTTTCATGCACAGCCAGGCTTTTTTCCAGTTTTACTGTGGTTGTATGTGTCTCCAGATAATGAGGAGCATCACTGATAATGTATGGTATGCACTGTAAGATCCCTTTCAATGCTTTAATTCAAAAACCCAATCAGAACTTGGCAGGTTTATGCACAGACAATTAAATCTATGGACAGATATCTGTGTAATTCCTGTTTTCCTGAAAGCTTTCAGACTCCCTTGGCCCAGCCAAAATTGGGAAAACGTAGAAAGCAATTACCTCAATTGTAGCAATTTAATTTTGGCTTGTTTTGGGTTGTTGTGGGGTTTTTTTAATTGAGATCCCTTCTTTTGACTCCTCTGTCCAGGGGAAAACCACATTTAGTTGTTTTTTTAATAAATGAGCCCTCAGGCTATACCGAATACACCTTTAGAAAGCTTTGGGTTTTTTTTTATGATGTACTTGAGGGGTATACGTTGAACTCTGCACTACCTGTGTTGGCATAAGAAGAAATCTCAGAACGCACAGAAGGTGTTATCTGAAGAGAAGGTGTTTTTAGAGCAAATATTGTCTTCATAATACGTTTTATGTAACGCTTCAAAATGGTTGCTGCAGATTATTGCATGAATAAAGCATTTTGTTTATGTTCTTGTGACCTGGCTCCAAATGTATTTGGACTTCTGTTTGTTTACTCACCCACTCTCTTTTACAAGGAATAAAGTTCTATTAATATGTTTGTTTCAAAACCAGTGAATTGCACACCCTCATGTTTTTCTTTTTTGCTACTTGGAAACTTCCACAGATTGGGTTTTATTGCTGCATGGCACAACAAGGTTTGCAAGGGGTCCCCAACCCCGTGGGTCCCGTGGAGCTGTGCCAAGCTGGACGTGCCATGGTCAGGTCTCGGCAGTACAAGGCTGGCCACAATTCCCACAGAAAGGACTATCGGAGAATCAGTTAGGGGAACTGGATCATTCTGAGGGTTGAAATCATGGAAATAGGCTGGGATTCAACAGCACGTGTCTAATTCAGATGCTAATAACAGGTTTTGCAGCTCTACAGTGAGAGCTCTTCAGCAGGGAAGAGCCCAAGCGGGGAACATTCTGGGTTCACAGAATCCCAGAATCCCAGAATCCTAGGGGTTGGAAGGGACCTCGAAAGATCATCCAGTCCAACCCCCCTGCCAGAGCAGGGTCACCTAGAATACAGGGTTGACTCATTCATGGCAGGGGAAGAAAATCAAGAGAGACAACGAAGCCGTGGATGTGAAAGAGGCACAGGATTTGGGTGAGGAGTTTTCTGTGGAATCGAACTAACTTGTACGGAGCAATGGGACATCACCTGAAATACTGCTAATGGTGTTGTACCGGGCGTGGGTCCCAGGGGTGTCTGCCAGGGCAGGAGATGCCTGCCGGGGTGGGGCCCTGTGAGGCGCTGGAGCTCCTCTGAGGCGTGGGGCTCTGTGAGACGGGAACCGTGAGCCCCCGTGAGGCGGGAACCCCGTGAGGCGCGGGTGGGGCTGCCCCGCCAGCCCCAGGCGGTTCCAGGCGGCTCCAAAGGCCCAGCTGAGCCCCTCAGCCATGGCGGGAAAAGCTTTCCTTGGGAAAGGCGGTGTCAGAAAGGGCCGAACCCTGCCCTAGGATTTGTTTGTAGCTGAATCAGTACATATTTATTTTAATTAGCCATAAATTGGGTTCATTGTCCTCAAATCAAGCCTGTTCACCTGTGGTGGCCATTGCTAGTGATCTCCCTCTCTTCATCCAGACCCACAAGTGTCCCCATTCCCCCATTCCCATTCTTTGTATTTTCTCCCCGCGTCCCACCAAGGTGGGGAGCAAGCAACCAGCAGGGCCAGGCTTCTGCTGTTGGCCAGAGGCAAAGCCACCCCAGTGGCAAGGGATGGCAGGGGGAACTCAGCCTGGTGGGCTCCAGAGATGCACAAATACAGAAATGTATTGAAATAAACGAACAATGTTTGCAAGGGAGCAAAGGGGTAAAAGCAGAACTGATGACCACGTTCACATTACAGACCCGAAGGGGGTGATATTTAATGCATAAATCTGAAAATCTCTTCTTCTATGAACAGAATGGGTAAAAATACCAAAACCAGCCAGAACAACGGAACCATTGAAAGAAAAAAACCCCAAGCATGGTCATTCCATAACCTGGGTTATCTGACAGTGAGTATCTGTGGTAGCAGCAAGCATTTCCCATGACATGTGGAGTCTCCTTCTTTTAATAAGTGAGAGAAGTATTTTATTCAAAGAGAAAACTCTGGAATGCTAGGGATATGATTGAAGGGATTTGAGTATTAATTTATAATCTGAAGTGATTTCTGGACAAACACGAAAGATTTCTAACCCTAACCCTAAAGGTGCATTTTCTGAGAGCTCCTTCTGGTGGGACTGAGACTGCAGTTTTCATTCCAGCCTATAAGTAATGTAGTATATCATAAATGGCATCAGGACCAAGTTGTTCTTCACCAGAATTCAGCTGGAGAATGAAGGAGCCCCCCCCCCCAAATGAACACATTGTAGAATAGCATCAGTTTAACAAAAACAGTCATTTTAGAATGACATCAATGTGTGTATTCTACACATCTATTAAAGGCATAGCTGAAGCCATTGTTGCTGCACATTCAATAACACATGAGTCCATCAGTGCATCTCTCCTTGCTTCCAGATAACAGCATGTTTCAGTTGTAAAGGGCATCTTGGATCATCATTCAAAATCCACTCTACTGAGACCAACTACAACCTCCTAAGTGCTTCATGGAGTCCTTCACTGGGTTCAAAATGAAATGTCCCTCTTGAAGAAAAACATTTGCTTCAAAAGTTCTGTGTGTTGTATGACAGCCGGTTGTTGGGAAAGGGCGGAAGACACCACCAATTCCCAGCTCAAGCAAAGACTACCTTCTTGCAGGTTCAGCAAATCCATTAGCCTCTTCTCTCCAGCAGAAGTGAAGATGTGAATCCTGACACTTGCATAGTGGAGAAAACCATTTCCTTGCCACAGAGGAATGCACCATGGTTACATAACATGACTGAAACAGCAAGTGCTAAAGAGATGAGTGTGCCAAATACTTAAAGAAAGAAATCTCGTTTTCTTAGCAGATTTTCAGATAGAAGAACAAAGTTCCTCCACTGTCCCCACTCTCCAGCAAGCTAGATGAACTTGCTTATCTTGCACAACACCAATTTCTATTGCTCTCTGATGGAAAGCTGCCAGGGCTATAGGCAAACAGAAACTGATTCAGCTACTCAGGGAGAACAGAGTATCTGGGAATAGGAAAGTTATCTGTGTAGGAGGTTTGCCAATAAATTATACTCTAAAAGATAGTACCATGAAATTAAAAAGTCCTCTTTAATTAAAAATCCCATTAAAAAAAAGTATGTATATACATTTAGCTTTATAAATTAAAGACAGAAAGGCTGCTAAGCAGGCTGAGAGTGACTAAAACTCCAGAACAAGCTAGTTTTAAAAATTAGATTTCTAAGTGAGATTTAGAGCTTAATGTCTTAGTTCAAATGAGCATAAAAGAGATACACACCATTTCTGGAAGCTACAAGAAAACCATTGATGTAAAACTCCACACCAGCATGATACAAATTAATTGTTATTTCTCTTCCCTTTGGGTTGCAAGAAGAAGTGAGACCGTTAGATTTAAAATCAGCTGGGAGTTTGGGAAGTAATTTACTTCAGAATTCAGATTTGTTTAAATTAGGTGTCTGGTCCTTGTATTGCCTAAGGGGAGAAACAGACACTTGGGTTCACTTAGGCTCTGACACTTAGGTTCAGAGTACCTAAGGTAGTATCTTGCTCTTGTGGCACTTTCCAATGGACCCTCTCCACATCTATGGACTTCAAAGGAATATCTGGAGCTGAATACTGTGATTTACAGTCCTAAAATAGCTAAAGAAAGTGAAGCAAAACAAAGATCACATGAGATTTGTGCCCTTTTCAAAATGGCACCAGCAATTTCTTGCATTATTGCCAGAGCATTTTTGCATAGCTAACATCAAGTCTTGTGGGAGATGGAAAGGCCTTTAATAAAGTCCACTGGATATTTGGATAGAATATTAATTTAAATACTTTCATTTTTTTCTCTCCTTGAGCTTTAATCCTCTTTCTTTGGCATTTTTTATTCTCTACCCAATGGAACCAGGTTGGGATGTATTATTTAAATGTTTATCGTTTCCTCCAGAAGAAGATAAGTGAAGTTAATGTAGTAGATACATTTCCACATCTTCCACACAACAACCACTGTGATGTGGCAATATCATTTACTAAAGCTGAAAGAAGGTAACAGGGGTGTGTTGGCAAACAGTGTGGTGGGTGAAGTGGCCCAAGTGCAAGACTAGGGTATAGGAGACCTGATTTTTCTGCTGCTGGTCTACCAGGGGACTTTGATGCCTAAAGTCAAATGGCTCTTACTCTCCCCGTAAGTTGAAGCTAAAGCTACTGAGGCCACCTTAAGTCCTTCATGCTCTTTGACAGAGGACCAAATGTTGTCACAGTTTTATGATATCCTGAATAAATAACCAGAACTGAAAGATGAGCTTCTCTCAGGAGAAGAACCCCAGGTAGCAAACTCTGGGCTCTCATGAACAGCTTTTCATTGTATGTCTTTCTTTAACGAGGCAACAAGCAGCTTGAGGTAACAAGCTGTTTCCAAGAAAATTAATAGGACTGCTCATCCAACTGCTTCACTACTCATGTCAGCAATATCACACATCCAGGATTAAAACTTAAATTATTGCCTCTTCATTGTCATCAGCTAAATCTGTCAGTGAATCTTTACATTGGTGCTGGCACTGTCAATGTTAATACTGCACCTGCTTCTTGGCTGGATGGAGGGTTCTAGTCTGTCTGGATGCCACTCTAGCAAGTATATCCAGGGCTAACTGGTGCTCTGGCGAGCAATTTCAACTTCACAAAAAGGTTGTCTCAGAAATACAGCAATCATCACCTTGAAAAAACCCACCCCAAAACCCAAGCATCCAGTTCTCTCTGTAGTAGGGGTTTGAAAAATCTTGTTGTTGTAGGAAATAACTGTAACAAAGAACACAATTTCTGCTTGTGGATTAGGAAGAAAATCGTTCAAATGAATGAACAAGACCTGTAGGCTGCAGTAACCTTTATGAAAAATCTGCTTTCTAATTTCAGAGAACTTCTCCCTAATCCACTAATAGAGAAGCATATGCTCTATTTTAAGCTGTATATAATGTAATGGATAGCTATAATTACTTTTTCTATATAACAGAAAAAGGGACAGTATCAGCCAGTATGTGCTGTCAGGCAAGTTATTTATTTTGTCAGCAATTGGAACATACAGCTGCTCATGGTTATTAGTATTTCACATTCATAATTACATTTATTTGCTTACTTACAAACAAGTATGAAGTGCCACTTCTCTTTCCAGCCAAATAAATTATGAACTGTAGATATCACAAACATTATAGAGAAATATGAATCACACATGAATGGGATACAAGGTTGAGAGGGAGAAGAGACAGAAAGAAGTGCTCACTCTTAAAGATTTAACCCAAATTCTGCTGAGAAAGAGGAACTGAAGGCTTGGAAATCTGTGCTGCGTGTTGTGTACAAAGTAACTTATCTACTCGGTTCAATATTTGCCAGGCAGATCACAAAGCCCTCTCAGGCTACAGCAGCATATAATCTCCTTGAATGTTTTCCTGAGCTCCTGACTCCGGAATGCATAGATGAGTGGATCAATGATGGAATTGCACATGATGAGGATGAGGTAGAAGTTAAAGTGGGACATGAAGCAAACACAGTAAGGGTTGTAGGGGCAGGAGATGTAGAAAATCAGGTGCAGGAAAAATGGAGCCCAGCACACGACAAAAACTCCAATCAGGATGGTGAGAGTGATGGCCCCTTTCATGTTGGCCCCTTGGCGAATAGGGCCAGTCCCTGGAAGAACAGCAATCTTTTTGATATGCATCCGAGCCATCATGAACATGTGGACATAGAGGGATGCCATGAGAATGAGCATAGTGAAGAACATGCTAATAAGGCAGATGATGACAACACTGCTGTCAGAGTAAATGATGAACAAAATGCCTGAGACTGTGCAAGCAGCCCAGATGCACGTGATGATGACCCCTACACGCTTCACCGTCATGATATTATGGTACTGGAGGGCGTAAAAGATAGTAAAGTACCTGTCCACTGCTATTGAGAGGAGGCTGCAAATTGATGCAAGCAAGGAACTGCAAATCACTGAGTCAATGACATTGTCAATGTTTATGGTAAAGCTCTGAGCATCTGTGTCTGTGTTGTTTAGCAGCGTGATGACAATAGTTTCTGATCCATTAGATACACTCACTAGCATGTCAGCCACTGCCAAGCTACAGATGAAGAAGTACATGGGCGAATGGAGGTTCTTGTTCTTGGCTATGGCCACAATGACCAAGACGTTCTCCAGCAGGCTGATGATACCCAGAGTCACAAACACTTCGGGGGATACAAAGAGTTGCTCGTAGCAGCCTCCAGAGTGGCCCTTTGCATTGGGCTCGCTGGCACCTCCGTGCAGTCCATAGCTGTGGTTCCAGAAGTGAAGAGGCTGGAGTGTCCCACGGTGCTGGGTGAAATTCATCTTATGGAGAGCCCCTTTCAGCTTCCTGCTTTTAAAATTCCTGTTCCTTTTTCATTCCTTTGAAAACCTTCTTTGGCTTTTCAGCTTGGGAAGAAAAGAAAAATAAGCCAGCACGGAGGCAGGCAGCAGTTCAGAACCCTTTGGCTGCTGTTACAAAATAAGGTTTCACACTCAGAAATGTTGATTTACTCTCTCACAGATGCAGTTTCCAATCACCATCACATTTGCCTTGGTGATCTATGTCACAGAGTCCCAACAGTCTCTTAAGTTTGTATCAGGTTTCCCCTATGGTCAGTTCCTGTGGAGTTCACTGGTTTGCTGCAAGGCTTTTTCGTTCCCTTTCATTAGGAGAGGCAAACATAAAATGCCCAGGAAACTGCTGTGGAGCAGAAACTAATTTCAAACTGCAAGCACTGTTCTCACTGTCAGACGGTGCATGCCGGCTGCCTGTTTTATGGTGTGTGGAGGAGGAAAACATCCAGGGCACTCTCCGCCTCTGCTTTGCCTTCCAGCCAATGGGGCTCGGGAGCCGCAGAAAGTAGAGGGGCTGCTGATTCTGAGCCTCTCTGAAACATCACACAGCACAGTAGATTCAGATGCAGCACGAGCTACCATGAAAGCAGATGGGCTATCAGAGATTTGTTTCCCTTCTTTAACTTTTTAGAACAGTATTTTAATTGTGATTTTTAATTAGCAATCTTACAGAAGTGTACTAGTTATCTTACAGAATTCCTGCAGCTGAAATGATGGCTTTTTATTCTTCAGACTGTGATTTACTGTGATTTGCTCTTTCCCCTTCTGTGGCACAAAGTTGCTCTGCCTTGTGTATGTGGCAAAATAGGAAAAGGTCAAGGAAACAAGAGAATACTTATTTCCTCTTGGTTCTCTCTCCCAGACCTCCTTTGTATTGCTTACTTTTTTATGCCTTAGTTGTTGAGTTGCAAGATGTGTAGTTGCAAGGTTCTGTGACACTCTCTAAACTCCTTATTTTTTTTTTTTAGAAATGAAGACAAGCTAAGGATCAAAAACAGAACAAGAAATCAAAGTCAAATTGCTTGATAAATTGTCCAAAAGAAAGTAATTTTTCCCAGGTAACATCTGCCTTCATCATCTTATTTCCAGGAAGAAAAAGACAATAGAGTTGATTGCAGAAGTCTTGTGACCATTCAGTAATTAGGATGTTGGGCAGAAAAAGAAAACTCAGTGTTTAGAACAGATGAAAGAAAGCAAAGGGGACAAAGTTGCAACCATTAAGAAATGGGGCTCATACAATAGCAATGACACAGAGGCATCAATAAATCTCCTAAAATTCCATCTGAAGAGATGTGCCTGTGGTTATCTGGCATGAGATGAAAGTCAGCTTGTTATGCAATCTGCCAGGAAAAGCCCTTAAGGAGGAAAATAACATCACATGAATATGAAGAGATGGGGACAAAAGTTGTTCTGCTCTTTCCTATTCATGCATTGTAATTGAGGGTTGAAAAACAGATATACTGAACTAAGCCTAAAGTACAGGTGGATTTTAAAGCCATGAAAGCTATAGGAAACTCAGTCACTACACCTGAGAGCAGTGTTTGCATGGAAGTTGTTTGGATGAACATTTCCAGTCAGCTACCAGGAAGGCTATGGAGGGGTCTGTATCTGATGCAAGAATCTATTTTCTTCAACCTCTCAAAGATTTTTCATCTTCTATGCATTAGCTGGTTTTAAAATGGACAGCTATGAAGAGATACGGGAATACAGCATGCCTGCGGAAGCACAACTATCTGTATTCAACATCCCAGCACCAGGGTGAAGGATGATTTTACTTTCACATTTGGATTTGCTATAGATCTATGGTTAAAAATACCTGTACCAGAAGAAAAGCCTCAGCCAATTATTTCTGGACCTTTCCTCAGACAGTTTGCTTCATAGAGCTGAAACATAAATACCCAAGAGAGACAAAATAACTTGCAGTACAGGAAATCCCACATTTATCATTTTGGAAAACATCATTTGCCAGCAGCATCTTTGCAATGAAAGAATAACTCACCACTGAGAGGGTGAGTTTTACTTCCCTATCAAGACATAACACAAGCAGGGTTCAAAAAGATCTATTATCTAGTTACTGATGTCTGGGTCAGTATACACTAACTCCTGCCACTGATGGGACTTGCATATGTAACCCCTGAGGACATAGCACATACCATGTGAGAGCAGGGAGAAAATTTATATAAATTTATATAAAGACTGATGTGGGAGAGCAGCAGCTCCCCAGAGAAGGTATTTTTCTATACCTGCAGGCAGAAATGTGCAATCTCCAAGTTATTCCAGGAATGCAGCCACTCAGAATTCCTTCCTTCATCACCTCCCTCCATGCTGGAAGTGCCCACAGCACAGGGATCTCTCCCCATCACTTAAGTGGAGTTGGAGCAGGAGAGGCTGGCAAGAACAGAGAGAAGTTAGCACCAGAGGATATTGCTCTGTTTGCTGTCTGTCTGTCTGTCCCTCTTCTGGCTCCTCCCTTTCTCTGTGCAGTATCTCTATTCTCATTCCCATTTATCTTTCCTTTTACTGTCTCTCTTCACCCAAAAGCTATCCAAAAAATGCTTCATACTTGGTTTTCCTCTGGATGTGGTCATAAAAGTGCAAGATTGGTTATAACAAAAGAAAGAAAAGGACACTTCTTTCCCACCCACACCCATCACTCACCTCAGAATTTCTACTTATGCCCTGCATTCCTGGGGCAAAGTTGTTTTGGAAGTGTTAGCCATTCATGTTTGTGGGATGGAAATAGATGACTGGAAGCAGTAGACTTATGGTAGCTTAGCAACTCAGTTGAGGCACTGAAGAGACAATATACCATCAGCCTGCTCTGACTAGAAGGTAAAAAAACTTATATGAGCACTTATTTAAATGAGAGAAGGCGTATGAGTTTCTAAATAATTCTACAATAAAAGATGGATACATGCATGCCTCTGGCTCAAACTTAACAAAAACAAAACCGTATAGTGTTAAATCCTTCAAAGGATCCTAGCTCACATGCCTGAAAATATGCCAATATTTCAATTTTTTTAGTCACAGAAAACAGGAGTATGGAATAATACACTTTGCCTAAAGTGTTACTTAAACTTTAAAAACTAAAGCTGAGCTAATATTTCTTTCAAAAATGGTGGCTGGCAAGATTTCCAGCACCATGGAAAAACAGCTATGGCTGCAGAAAACTATAAATGGGTAACAGTGATCTACTAATATGAGCTGCAGCTCTTAAGATAAAACACCAGCTAAGATTTGATAACAGCCTTGAACATAATGAGGAATCATATGATAAAAAATATTATTTTGACCTGTCTTTAGAAATGTCCATTTTAAGACTTCCTCCTACACATAGAATCCCCTGATGTCCTTTGCTCTGCTTCCAGCCACCCACCAACACCCACATTCCAGTTAGGGTTACAGTCATCTCTGCTTCACAACATTTTCAAGAGCTGAATTATCCTCTGCCAGCTGCTGTTCAAAGTCAAAAGAAAGCATTCACTGGAATCAATAATGAGCAGATAAAATCCCAATAGTGATACAGAAGACAGGCAGAGTCATGAGTAGGCTGTATAGGACCACTATAGGAGGAAAAGAAAAGTAGAGGTTGCTCAAGCAGATAGATTATATTTACCACTTCAACAGCTGTCAGTGGAAACAGAGGAGGGATTGTGAGAAGCTGGGTAGAAGAAGGAGCCAAAAAAGTAGATAATTAACACTTAATCAATCCCTCAGAGTGTGTGAGTACTGTGCAAAGGGTGCTGCTGCATTTACATGCACAAGCATAATTGAAATAAGTTTTTGGTATGTGCGCTCGGATCCAGTTTCCAGTGCATTCAAAACCTCAGGTCCATAACATAGGAAAAAGACTGTAGTACATTTTAACATGCTGATTTTGAAATATGAAAGGAGCCAGGCATTCAAACTTTGGAAGCTTTTGTGAGATTTTAGAAACTTTGGAAGCTTCTGTGAGATTTTAACCTGCATCGTATCTCTTTTGTCCCTCATTCCATCCCTCCCAAATAATCAATTTTCTTTTACTTGATTGTGGATTTAGGTGCTTGTCTCACCTGAGGCACTTTGTTCAAATGACTCCACAATCTTCCTAGTGTTGATATCTCTCTCCAAATACCTCTCCAAAAGACATACAGCAGCAAGTGGGATTAAGTACAAATTAAACATTTCTATTCATTCAGATCAGCAAGCCAAAAAAACAATAATCCTGAATTTGTGACTTCATTGGCTCATTCTGTGCTAAAAAATAATCTGTTAACCTGGCCTTTTCCATTGTTTATGACCTTTGTATACAAATGTAGCAGAGAAAATACTTCTAACATGCTCTTCTTCACTGCCTATATGGTCCCTAACAGAGCAGTTTTCATCACTACCCTTGTTTCTCGCTCTTTAGACCATGAGATAATTTTATATTATGAAGTTCAGAATGATCTTCACTTTTCCAGTTTATCATATTCAGTTTTCTGCCATAATGGTATTCAGTGTTTTTTCTGGGTAAGAGGTGTAGTAACATTTTATTCGTGCAGAAAAATGAGCTTGTCAGTCCAGCTGTCTAACCATGAAAGCTTGAAAAATGGCATGTCTCATTATAGTTGAATGAGCAGCAGAGAACCAAGGCAGAAAAATTGACAGATCATCATTTAGTGATGGCCCAAGGTTGCATTGTGGCGAAAAAAGCAGCTGTTTTGAATGATGTCAAGTCACTTCAATTCAGTTTTTCAGAAAATTCCTCAGAGTCAGGGTATAACCTACAGTTAATGTGAGATGGAAAGTTACTAACTAGCTTGAGTTTTCTCTTCCAGTCTGTTCACTTCTGAACACATAAAGCCACTGTTCTGATTCCCACTGTAAAGTGACTGGTCCTACACATGCAAAAACATTAGTAGGTTTGAAATCCATTCATTAGGAGTCTCTGCATATCAGGATTATTTATTGTTTGAATTAAGGAAGATACCAGCAGCTGTGGCCAGGCCCTTGTCTCCAGTGTGTGCACCATCATATAGTGCTGGGTGGCACATGCCCCAAAAGGCTTATGCTTGCAGAATTTTGGGAGCTAAAACCCTTTGGTGGTGCAGGTGTGGGGGGCAATCACATGCAGTTAGATCTGAACATGTCTGATAAAATAAGAGGGAACATTAAACCTACAGAAATCAGTCTGATAGCAGCTTGATGCAGAAAATATATATTAAGGAAGTACAGTCCATTCACTACAAAATAAACTCCAAACAATCCAGTGTTTAGTAACTCAGTATTGTATTTTACACTCCCAATGGTTTACAGTTATGGGGCCTATCTTTTCATTCAAGTGATTTGTGTTTAATGTCTATGGTCATAAAAACACCAATCTTTACTTCTATACCAAATTCCATGAATTGTTTCAGTTATACCTTGATTCTTCAATTATGCATTTTGTGCATATGACAAGTTCACAAATTACTAGGCTACAGCTGTTACCATGACATCGTTTCTTTAGTACCTTTACAGAGAGAGCTGTGTGCTTAGTAGCCAGATGCATAATTTATGTCCGGAGGGGCTTACATATATACAGTTACTGAAAAAAAGATTATTTTAACCCTTCCTGAATGTTCTACACACATGTATACATAAGTATTATAGACTCATGGAATTGTTTTGGTTGGAAAAGGCTTTTAAGATCATCAAGTCCAACCATTAACTTAGCACACTGCCAAGTGCTCCACTGAGCCATATCCCTAAGCACCACAGTGCACGTCTTTCAAATCCCTCCAGGGATGGTGACTCCACCACTGCCCTGGCAGCCTGTGCCAGTGCCTGACAACCCTTTTAGTGAAGAAATTTTCCCAAATATCCAATCTAAACCTCCCCTGGGACAACTTGAGGCCATTTCCTCTTGTTCTATCACTTGCTACTTGGGCAAAGAGACCAATACACACCTCACTATAACCTCCTTTCAGGTAGTTGTAGAGAACGATAAGCTCTCCCCTCAGCCTCCTTTTCCCCAGGCTGTCACAGTTTTCTCAAAGAACTGGGCACAGAAAGGGAAATAAAAAATGTCCAAACTCTTGAAGAGCCATAGTGTGTCTGCAGTGATTGGGTTTCTTGATGATCTCTTTACACCATCTATCAGCATATGGTGACCAGAATACCCCACTTCATCTTGTGACAACTGCTGCAACTGCTGGCACTCTTTCAAAGGCTGCTGACACTTTAAAAAGTCTGAGTTAGAAGACTATTATTGATAGTGAAGCTGACCCACTGGAAAGCAGAAATGTTTCACTTGCAAAGCTTTCATAAGAAAAGTCTCAGAAAATTCAGGGTCATGAACCAATTCCTTTTTTGAATAGAAGAGATGGTCTGTGCTGGGTCATTACTCAGAACTTCTAGTCCTCACTGAAGGGTCATTTTTATTACACTCTGGAGGAGTCTCCTTTCTTTTCTTTTCAGGATGAGGAAGCATGCATCATAAATACTTTTGCTCTCTACTGCTGGGGTACAGATTTTATGTCTGCCTGTGACAGAGGCTGATAATTTTCTGTCATAGCAGAATTTAATGAAAAGGAAAGGGTGAATGGGTATATGAGAGCAGTGCAATCAATTAAATGGAACTGCTCTTGCCTTTATAATGTTCAAAACTCCATATTCTAAGGTTGTTAGAAAAAGAAAAGGAAGGAGAGGAGGTAGCCATGGCAGAAGAGTAACATGTGAAGCACCTTCTCATGATAGTCATGACATAGTGCAGAGCAGGACAGCTGAGAAATCGGCCTGGGCTAGAAGATGCCTTTCCTTCAACAGAATAGATAGCACTGTTGGGAGTCTAAGTCCTCGAAGTGAATTAAAGATTGATAAGGGCTCAGAGGTAGTCTCTTTTTTAGAGAACTTTGGGTGAAAGTACATCTTTGAGAAGTGACCAAGCCTCAAGTTAGACCTGAAATCCTTTAACATATTAGTAATATTTCATCTGTCTTCTCTGAAAAGAAAGAGATTTTATTGAAGCTAAATGTTTAATTGAGACATGAGAGGGTTAATTGAAACCTTTGTGGGTTAAACAGGAATGGCCAGAGTAACGGAGGCTGTATCCAAATACTGCATCACTTTTTAATTTGATTTTGGTTTTGGTCCCAGAAGTCACAGAAAAACATCTTGGATATTATAGGTGAAAGGGAGACAAATAAATACTTGAAACAGGCAAAGAAGACCTTCTAGTTACATAGAAAAAAAAATAAAATCTGTAAAATGAAAAGGAAAACCCAGGTATATCTTCTTTAGTCTGTGTGATCCAAATTGCTTAAACTTTTCATAGACAGCTTTGTAAGTGGGGTAGAAGAGGTTACAACAGTAAGAAGCTTTCCACACCTCGTGCTGGAGCCACTACTTTCTGGGAGAACAGGGGAAAAGAAAGTACCAAAGGATTCTGACATGCTGTTGGCAGACTCCTCAGTGAGAAAGGGAGTCTCTGCAGCTGTGTAAACTGGGATGTCAAAAGGCTTGTGGCCAGGCTCATGCACTTGGCCCCCTACTCCAGAATGGATTTTACTGTGACACTGTGTGAACAACAGAGATGAGCTTTCTTCTTCACATAATAATGTGCAAGAACAAGGCAGAAAATTGTAAATACGAGATGGAAGGCAAACAAAGACATTTTAAATGCATGCTACGTTTCCTTTCCAGTAAAGGAAAACAGAAAACAAGCTGAAATCCCTTCAGGGACTGTTAGCTTAAACAAACATAGACTGATGAATCAGCACACTACATCTTAAGATGCTGTGCATTGCTGCAGATAAATAAAAAAAGTGTCAAAAGAAAAAAATTGAAAATACTTCAGAAATTAGTTAGGTAAAGAACAGAGAAGAATTAAAAAAAAACAACTTGTAAAGAAACCTCAAACAACCAAGGCAATTTTTCATCACCATGGGATGCTTTTGAAAGCTTACTCAAAATTAACATGGTATATAACAACATCCTGGGGAGAACTGTCTGATCTAAGTTTCTTTCTGAGAAAGGCAACAATTTCCAAGAACTATTGCTGCTAATATTAAACAGAACTTCCTTGGCATCTGATCTTAAGAACTCAGAGTGCTTTTTCTGGTTGTCTCCAAACTCAGTCAGACATAGTGTCTAATTAAACTCAGATCACATGTTACGTGTTGTCCTAAAAGATGCTGTTTCATCATGCTTTCTTTCTTTAGCAAATGAAACTCAGAACTCCTTTGAAAAATCAAACATGCAACATTTTTCTCTGCCTATGAGGAGGTTTTCTTTGTAACGTTAGAAAATGCTTACCAAAACAGGAGGAGAAGAGTAAAATACAGGAGTGAAGTAGCTTATTTGTGTTACTAAATCTGTATGCATTATCACTTGCTCAGTGACAGACTAATTCAGTTATAAGCATAACTCCACACGATGGCAGAAAGTACTGAGAAAGTGAAAGTTGCAACATTCACCTAAAACAAAGTCTTAGTTTTCTCAAGATGACTCTTCAACAACATGGAGTACCTCTCCTTACTTCAGATGGTAAGAGATGTTCTTGTAGCTAGTAAAGCAGCTAAGCTCCCCTGTCAAACCAACAGAGGCTTTGAGTAGCAAGGAAAATCAGACAAGGAAGGAAAACAGATTCAGATGAGAGGCACAACCTTCCCCCCTCAAGTTTTCCAGGTATAGTTATGCATGTGGGTCTTACCTATTGGGAAGAGCAAGCATTGCTAAGTCCTGGAAGACTTATTTAAAAATAGCTTTAATAAGCATCTCTCAATAGGGGTAACTAGTAGTATAAAAAGAATTTTCTGCAATGAAGCAGATCAAGGTCCTTTGTGAGAGCCATCAGCTGCTTTCCCACCTCACCTAGTACAATGTCCACAGAAATGACAGTTAAAAGGTCATTAAAATTTAAGCAACTAATTTTCTACATTAAAGTGATTCAAATCACTCTGAGTCAGAAGAGGGTAGTTTTCTGTGCTAGGGTCACGAAATACATGCAATTACATTCCAATTAGTTTAAAGGACAGAAAAGAGAAACAAGGATGTTTCAACTATCAGACATAAGGATGTTCTCCTACTGCTTGCTATGTGAGAATATCTAGGTATTCTTTATGAAGCAAGCAAGCAATTTAAAGTCCAGTGATGCTTTAGTTCAGCATTTAGTTCAGATGCTTAGAACAGCAAAAATCCTTCTCTCTTCTGAAAAAAAGATGTTATTTTCTTTACATTTGCCCTACCTCCTTAGAGACAATTTTCTATTCATAGCAGCACAGAATTAATGAAAGTAGCAAGATAAAACCTTTCTAATGCTTTTAGAAAGTCAGTGACGTGAAGGGCAATTTTGTTTAAAGGTATGTGATTTCCAGACAGCCTGTTGCTGTCTGCAGAGCAAATATCTGCAGAATCAGTGGTCTGTCTGTCACTTTTAATCACTGGATTTGATATCAGGTGTTTGTTGTATTTATGTGTAGGAATCGAATGAGCAGGGCCCCCCCTTGTCCTAGACACTACAAAATACAATCTATCCCTTCCTCAGAGAACAATTAGCATCTCAGAATGGAAAGGAATCTATGCCCAGTCTCTAAAATCTCCATTTAAACTACAAATTTTTACTGCACCCAATCTCACCAAATATTCTATATGGTGCGGTTCTTATTATTCCTGTTAATTCAGAATAATTCTTAGGAATGGAGACCAACTTGAATCAAAATTCAAAAAGACAAGCCATTTAAAGAACAGGTCGAGCTTCACAGGAGGTTTAACTCTGTACTGTCTCTTATTAGCTTCATCAAAAAGTGTGTTTTATCCAAAACGGTGTTTCCAATCCAACTCTGAAGAGGTAAGTGGCAGATACAATTAATAAGCTCCACTTCGGAATGACAAGTTTCTTGATAAAAATGATGTGCTTTTATAAAGCTACCAAACTCTTGACATTTTAGTCTAACTCAGGGCTTTTTATTGATTTCTTTACACACTTTCTAGCCTAAGAGGGTATCCTCTTTTCTGTGTTTGCATGGTAAGTTTCTTAGCTTCAGTGGGGGTTATTGTGGAGAATGCTTCTTTGAATTCAGATAGCAATTACACTTTACCTTTCTCATGTCTGAATTTCACTCACTTGCTATTTTGAAATGAAATAAAAGTGGTGATCAAACTTCCTACCTTATGGCAGGATAGACATGCCAGCATTTCTCACTCTCCCCTGGTTATATTCCTAAATTATTTCCTACACGATAGGGTTCATAATTTTGTCTGACATTACCTAGGTTTTCTGCTCAGGCAGAGACACTTTCTGAAACCTGTTAGAAGTGTTACTTTCATACCTTCATTTGAACCAACTCATCTTCTGAAATGCCATTTCAGTTCCCCAAGTTCTTCTCAAGCTCTTACAAAGCTTATTCTAAGAAGCACAAAGAAATAGAAGAGTATAAAAGTTTATGTGTATTTAATCACCAACAGTAATGCTCAGAAACCCTTTAACAATAACATTTTTAGAAATGCAGTGTCTTCTGTTGAATATATTGCTAAAACTCACCTGGTATAATGCAAATACATTGTAAATTCATGAATATTTAGTCATTCCTCAGCTATGGAAGATCTCTTGAAATTCATGGCAAAATTTTTACTAATTCTTTAAAATCCTACCTTTAGGAGTCTCTCTTAGTTACAAATCAATTATCCAAATTTGCCTTTGAATGCCATCTTTCATTTAAGCTCGGACATGCAAAAAAAAAAAAAGAGAAAAACGAACTCTGAAGTGTATGATCTTACCCAATTTTTCAAATAGCTGAGAAACCAATAATTCATCCTCAGTGAAAAAGACTATCATTATTTCCTTTTTTATAAAAGCATTAATTTACAGGAACATGACAAACTTTTGCTACATGTAGCATTGCACTCTTCAAAGTAACACAGAACAAACAGACTGAAGTTATGTGTCCCAGGAAACTGCTCAAGACTAAGAAAGCCTCATTTTACATAAATACTGTTTGATTGATTGTTTGGGACGAACACACAAAATTCAACTAATGTTCAAATTATTCCCTTCAAACCAGCATTTCAGAGCCATGATATTTAAACTGTGATATTTAATCTCTGGGCAAAAAGCTGGAATTATACACATAAAATAGAAGCCTTGTGTTAAGTTTAGCTTAAAAAAAAAACAGGCATGAGCAAGAAGCATATCAGACACTTCCTCAAGGTGCTGTATATGTTTTGATAGCTTAATATAGGATGTGTTGATACCCTCACTGGTTTATTCTAGGTTAGACATGTAAACCCAGAGTTTACTCCCCTGAGGAGCCATGAGGTAAGAACAGGCCCTCAGGCATCTTCAGGTCTCTCTTTGCATCTGTGTCATCCCTGACAGACAACTCTCCAACTTGTGTTTAGATGGCTGGCAGTGATTTATTCTCTACTTTTATGTGTGAATGTTATCCTCACAATGGTTTTCCTAAATCTTTGCTGCTGTAATTTATGGTCACTCTTTTTTTTCTCACCCTGGACCTGAAAAACAATTGGTTTTGTCCCTGAGCAACTGCCTAATATGTATTATGTTTACCTACTGGATTCATATCCCTTATTAGCTTTTCTTCTTTAGTTAATTTATTCAGTCTTTCCTCATGGGTCATGTTTTTGGACCTCTGGTCATTCTCATTGCTGTCCTCTGGATTTTTTCCTACTGATCTCTATCCCTTTTGAAGCATGAGTCAGTAAAGTTAGTGGATTTATGCAGTTGCATGACTGATGCTTAGTTCTCTGAGCTTATTTTGTTAATGCTATTACCCTATATTACACTATTCAAAACAATATGAAAGGTTTGCCTAAGAAGCTTACGTTTCTTTTTTGTTTGTATGGTGAATCCTATGCATAAAGTTTAGAAATTATCTATAATGATCCTAAACAATGTCCATTCATTAAAACTTAATCAGGGAGCATTTGGATAGCACTTTTTGCAGCTGCAAAATTCAGTAGTTTGCAAAAATGATTAATTACTCATTTCCTAAGCACTTCCATTTCAGCCGACCAGGAAAACAGAAATATGGTCCTGACTTTTGTACTTTTCATTCATATATAATATATTCCTGCACCACAACAGAAACAGGATAATTCTCAAAATATTTTCCCAAATGTCTCCTTCCAAGTCCCATGGAGGCAGCAACTGAAAATATTGTTCTGCAGAAACTGTAGCCATTGGCCCAGCACCTCGTGGCAGTAATTTGCATACTATTGAGTTCTGCGCCTTTAGTAGCTCAGGAGCTCTCATATC
The DNA here is from genome assembly GCA_013398125.1 of Aegotheles bennettii. Taxonomy (NCBI): domain Eukaryota; kingdom Metazoa; phylum Chordata; class Aves; order Caprimulgiformes; family Aegothelidae; genus Aegotheles; species Aegotheles bennettii. Next base: position 294,936 of record VZRW01005207.1, read on the forward strand.
AGAAAAAAAGACACTTTTAGAATGGCAGCTTTACCCTACCCTATAGGACTCACATACACTGCAGATCTGGATGAGTCTTACAGACAATGCATAGCTATTTGTTTTCTTTGCAAACACTGCTTTGTTTCAGAGACTTTCTGTGGCAGAATGTTTTCCTCTAACTACAAGAAAAAATGTGGATTTTTTTTCTGATTTGAAGTTGGAGTTATAAGATAAGTTCTTATATAACTTATCAGTTTGTTACAGCAGGCAGTGTCTTTTTCCATGTGTGACAACAGCAGGAGGGAACACTTTCCTGGGAGTTACTATGTGCCATTTAAAGAGATCAGAGGAATTTTTAGCACATCAAACTCTCCTCCAGATCAGAATGTCAAAAGACATTTTTTGCCCAGGCTTTCTCAAGGCTCCTCTGTCCCAGATTTAAACTAGCATGTTCTTGGTTTCACCTATATTCTTTAATCTGTAATTACTTAGTGTGTCTCTGCTTGACATAGGAAAACCAACTAAAAAGAGGATTTAGCCCAACAAAGAATAATTGTGGACAGCTGCTTTCTTGTTAGCATTACTAGTTACAGAAGTGGGGCAGCCACACATAAAAACAAGTCGTGTGTCTGTTGGCATGGATAAAATAAAGATTACATTTTCTTTGGAGAGCTTCTTCCCAAATGGGCATGTTAATTGCTCCTAAGCAGTACTGGTAAGTGATGACTATTCAAGGAGCAGTGCTGGACAGAACAGTACAAATAATGTTGCAGAGCAAGAGGGCACAGTTGGGTGACAGACCCTTTACTACAGCTTTTCTCCTCTGCTCACACTATGGATAAGCATTGCTCCAAAGTCAAATGCCAGCTGGCTGCTCCCCAGCATCACTCTGTCTTTAAAGCATCAGGGGATGATGCAGTAAAAGCAAAAGGGAAGAAATGATAAAACGTGTTTGGGACAGCACCATGCTACATTAGAAAGAGGAAGAAAAGTCATACTACTTGGTAGTCTGTTTCTCTAAACCATAGCAACACCTTCTCTCACCGCTCTGCTCTATCTCCAAAAGGATGGATGTTTCCTGTCACCCTGGATATCATGTTCCACCTTCCTAACACACCCTAGCCAACAAGAGTGTTCTAGATACTATCATGCTGCAGGTGTCTACATTTCCCAAACATAGGCTCTGATAAAGAAGACTTTTACGTAAGCAGGGGGAATGTTAAGTTCTGGTAACCTTATTTGTTTTCTTGAATAGTTTTTTCTGCAGTTAGATAGCTCCTCTGCAACAGATTTCCCATGCTGATTAGCACGGATGAGTTGTTTCTTTCCCCTCTCCACCCACCCTCACAAGGCCAAGTAAAGGACTTCCAATTGGCTTAGTTTCTCGGTTTAATAGTTTTGAACATCTAAGTAAACCAGAGAAAGGTGTTACCTTTGTATTCCTATAGGCTGATATACTACAGGGAGAAATGGCATCCCCATCCTTTTTCAAATCCATATTTATGTCAGAGTCAGTTACATAGGACAGCACAGCTAGAATATTCACCAGCACAATGAATCCTGAATCTTTTCCTCACAAAATAGACAGTAATTTTTCTACTCACCTCAGGAAGAGGAAATCCTTCACTTCAAATATGCTCTCTCAGTTTTAAGACAAAAACACTTTGATTATTTATTTTTTCTTATTTAATGTCCATGTGCCTGCAGTTCCTATATCATGTGGGCTTAATGCTGGCCTAAGAAAAAAGCAGAAAGTAAGTCGTATTTCCTTTGTAAAGGAAATATGCTCATAAATGAGAACATTTTACCATTTTAAACACCTGTTAAGAATCTGAGATTGAGAAGTAGCTTTACTCCCTTCATGAGAAAAAACATTATTTTTTTTAAGTTTCAAATTACTTTTTAGCATACGAATAAAGTGACACCAGGCTAGTTTGTTCCTTTAGTTCACACTGAGCATTTTCAGAGTGCTTAGCAGATACACGGTCAGGTAGAGCTACTGATTCTTGCAATCTGGAGAGGTCATACAAATTTGATATAACTTTCAAGCAACAAACGCACAAACACTGCAGGAGAACCTTTCAGCCCCTTGGGAAACTCAATTTACTCCATTTCATACTGCCCCTGGCAAAGGCAGTAAACATACTAAAACACAGAGTGAATAAGGTAGCTTATCGAAATGTCTGTTTGGCGAGCAAAAGAGAAAGGAATGAGTAAAGAGAAATCATGAATATTTTACATTCACCAGATTCAGCACCAAGTAACAACAGAAATGAACCCCTCCTCTTCCAGTTTCCATCAAAAGTATACTGATTTGGCATCATGAGAGTTACTGAATCACAAACTTCTCTTAGTTATACCCCTACATACTGGCAGTATTTGAAACCATACTTGTGAATATGCAAAAGTATTCTCTGGGTAGAACTGCAATACTAATGAAAGGTTATTTTCATTCCAGCTGCATCTTGGCACCTAGAGATACAAACCATAGCCCACAGCACTAGCTGCAGCACAGAAATATGTGATCCCCAGTCAGGTTTGTTTTCCTCATGCACATGTGTGCAAGATAAGAAACGTACAATGCAATTTTTTAGGTATCTAAACCAGAGGCAAAATACATTCTAGAAATATTTCCAAGTTACCTCATTGTTCTGTATTATTAATGCAAACAATAAACCTTACTATTCAACATCTGTCTTGGTTTTATTATTGTTCCCATAAAGATCTTCTACTTACACTTATGCAAACCTCTAGCAGGAAAATTTACAATGCAGCTATGAGCACCACTGTTTTAACAGCTTCATGATCTGCAAGAAGCACAAATCTTATTCTTGATACTTTCTTCAGTAATACATAATCTCACCAGAACAAAGGTGAACAAAACCAGAGAAGCATATTTTTGGAGGGGGGGTGAAAAACCAGGGAAATTAACTTAGTGCTACAGAGTTGTTCAGTCCAGTAGGAAAATTACAGCAGGGAGAATTTCCAGGGAGATCTAAGAGCTGACTTCTTGCTATTGCATACTTGCAAGACCTGAAGCCTCTGTAATGTGGCAAACCACGAGTGATCTTGCTGAGGTTTTGCTTTACTGGAAATGTGTATGTGAAAGTATAAAACAGCATGCATTCACTTTTTCTTACCATAATAGATTAGAACCACTGCAGATCTATTCAAACTCTATATGTATTTGTCAAAACATGTAGAATAGCATACTCCAAAATTCTAGGTACAGAAAAGCTCTCATGAAGAGAGCTGAAATTCTGCTTGTGTTCCTGTGTCTAATATTACCCATTAGCTAGGTGCAAAAAGAAAATGCCTTCAAGCCAACAGAGAACACCAGACCTGGAGATGCATGTGGAATCTGGGCCACCTGAATATAACCATAATTATGCAGGTCTGTGAAAGAGGGCATAAGAAAAAAGATGAGAAAATACAAGTGATTTAAATAGGGAGGCTGGATCTTGCTGCTGCATGTTCCACTTCAGAGCCTGAGGCTTGTAATACAATGCAGTGGATAACTAGAAATAATGTACTGAAAAAGTCTTAAAGAAATCCATCTTCTACAGCATTCAATAACTCTCTCCATTCTCTAACAACTCTGTTAAGTCTTTTAGACTGTTTCTGCATTTAACTAAGGTATGGAGAAACCGAGAAAGGAGAGGATTTTCCTTCAGTATAAATGTTGTTATCTCATAAGAGCCTTCCAGAGGAAAGACTACTATTATGTATCAACATTGTGCAGACACAGAAGTTCATACAGAAAATTACTGGCAGGTATTAACACATATAGATATAGAATACATATAGAATATGTACATATAGAATGTACATATGGAAGAATGTGCACCTTTGCTACAAAACTTGTGCATCTCCTCTCACTGAGCCCAATTCTTCCTTCTGCAGTCAGAATTCAGGGAGCTAAACAAAATAATAATCTTAAACCCTACAATACTGAAACTCTAATTCTAATCTGATTTCCTAATAGTAAAGTTAATGTATAAATATAAAATATAAAACATATAAAAGATCATCCAGTGCAACCCCCCTGCCAGAGCAGGGTCACCTAGAGCCCATCACACAGGAACGCATCCAGGCGGGGTTCGAATGTCTCCAGCCAAGGAGACTCCACAGCCTCTCTGGGCAGCCTGTTCCAGTGCTCTGGCACTCTCACAGGAAAGAAGTTCTTCCTGATATTCACATGGAACCTCCTGTGCTCCAGTTTGCATCCATTGCCCCTTGTCCTATCATTGGTCGTCACTGTAAAAAGCTTGGCTCCATCGTCCTGCCCCTCACCCTTTACATATTTGTAACCATGGATGAGGTCACCCCTCAGTCTCCTTTTCTCCAAGCTAAAGAGCCCCAGCTCCCTCAGCCTTTCTTCACAAGGGAGTTCTACTCCCTGTGGAACATCTCCCTGTGGAACATCTCCTATATATTTTTGTACATAATTCACCATCCTTATTATAATTATTATATTTTGTTTCATTAAAACTGTTCTAGCTTTTTTCCAACCTCAACGTATCTCTCCTCATTCCCCTGTGATCTTCCCCTGGGAGGGTGGTGAGGGGATAATAGAGAGCATCTGTCACCCGGTTATTGGCCAGACCTGTGACGTCCAGCTACCTGCACAATGCAGCCAGTTACACTGAGGGCTGGGAGCTCTGAAATATAGAAAAGGATCAGTAAACTGCTGAAGAATTATTCCCTCTCTGGAAAAAAAGCAACAGCCTTTCTTACACTGAGGCACTGAAGAAGCTCACAGCATCATGTTTGTAAGTAAGGAAGGTCAAGAGGTTACAGAATCACAGATTATAGCTGCTGTCAGGTAAGAGGACATTTATGTAACAGTGCAGAAAGGTTGTAAGTCACAGAGCCAATCTGGGAGGTTAGCTGATAAGGTGAGACACATGTCTGGGACCTGTAAGCCAAATGCCGAAGGTGAGAAAGCTCAAACCTTTAGCTCAAACACGCTGATGTTAACATGTCCTGACAGAATGGGAAATTATCTACCACTGAATCACAGCTTCCCTGTCACAAAGCCATCAAAGAGGTCAAACCAGAGCATCAAAATCAAGGTTTTCCCTGCCTCAAGAGCAGTAAATGAGAGCTCAATCGTTAACTTTGGAGTACCCATACCATTACATTTTACAGGCAATTCTCAGAAACACACACTGAATAACTTTGAAAACACCAACCTGTTCGTGTATGCAAAATTTGGACACTATGTTGGAATTCCTATTGCAGATAACAAGTATTCACCAGAAGTATTCAGAAACATACTGAATATTACATCAGCAAACTGTCCATATCCAGTAAAGAATCTATTTCCATGGTTTTTTAATGCTCCACCTCAATCTCTTTACTTTGAGGGTGACAGCACTTCAGCTGATAAACAGAGCAAACTCTGTCTATTTTGCAGCACTGAGCCAACTTACCCTTTCTGATGCATTTTTGTAACTTCAAGGAATACACGTCCACCACTTAGGAATTTGTCTGCTTCATGTTTGGTCATGTCTTACAGAATTCCCTTCAGAATACCTTTTTCACAGGCATTTCAGTGCATAATTTTTAAAAAACCAAGATATTGCATAAAATCCCTAAACTATCTCAACATTCACTGTGGCTCCAAATAAGCTGAAGATAAATTATAAGATCCAGGTACTATAAGCAAAACCATCATACTTGAGATATGCAGAATTCAAAAACAGCACACAGAAATGACCTTGACATGCTAAACATAAACCACATAAATCAGACTTAAAGTAAAAGTATTTTTCAGGAACATTACTTGGAATTAGTCAAACAAAAAGTGTATTACTTGATTACTGCATCCTGTTATTTTCCTGAAGGTTATAAATGCAGAATGTTACAAATACAACATGTAATTAAAGTGGAAACTGAATAGGTAATTTATCTTCTCTACAGTTTTAATCTTTATCTCCAGACGTCATCTAGAAGGACAAGCTTTCAGTTTGTCACTGAAAAATACCTTGCCCTGTTTAATAATGGCTAAGCATAAAAGGACATAGGCTAGCAGCTTTAAATGGAGAGAACATTTCTTATGCAGTCCTATCTCAGAAAAGCCTAAAAATTCACAAATGCTTTTATCAAAGAACTGTTCACTGGGTATTTGCTAATTCTTGATTTAGCCTTTCTGAATTTGTAGGTAGTGTGTAAAATTATCATGGCAGTGGCACAGATTTCACTGTGGAAGGAGAAAAAAATCCAAACAGGACACCTTAAATGTTGAGAGATTTCCATGGAAAGTATGTTCTTTCACTTTGTTTCAATGTCTGCATCCTTTGCTTTCTGTTCAACAAGCACCCCAGACAGTAATTTCCACGGTTACTGAAGTTGGGAATTAGTGGAAGAGTCTCTACTAAAAGCACATTAAACATTCAGTGACATATACATTGTTTCTCATTTGATTTCCTAGGACTTTCTAAAATAAGAGACCAGTAGAATGAGCACCCATATGATTTAATATTTCTTTTTTAAGAGATAGCATTTGATTCCTGTGAAACAGAGGTTCCAAGAGTGCTTAGTTTAAAAATATTATAAAATATCCTTTCCCATAATAGCCAATGAACTGAATATACTCTTTTTCCTAGAAGAATTCCAGTACTCATTTATGTAGGACTCCATAGGCTTTTGCTAAGCGTTCAGTTTACTGTTTCCTTCTTATTACTCTGTGCTTTAAAAGAGGGGACACTTACGTCTTGGTCAATAACAATTATCAATCATAAATCTTTCTCCCTTTTTTCTTCCCCTTCAAAGGCTCAAAACAGACTTGTAGTTGCAGGTCAGTGAGACTGGCTACAGAACATGTAAGAACTTGTCATGCCCTGCAATGATTTCTTACAACCTTTTAACAGGCAAAAAACCCTGAAACCATAAAACAGTAATTTATTGTAAGAATACACATTGTCAGGCACAAGGCCAGCCTATTTTGCATCTTTATTAAGCCATTTCAGACACTCCACTCACTTCTTTTCATGAAGTCGGTGCCATGTACTGTTCTTGCACCTGAATTGCTTGGAATATGTTAAAGCTTCCAAGGAAATCAGTAAGAACACTTAGTGCATGATATTCAGCCATAATTCCTTTGGGTCATGCTCATTTCCAGCTCTCATTATGACTGCAAATAGCTGGTTAAAAAGGTGGAGACCTGCATCTTTAATAAACTTGTATTTATAACACTCAATGTTAAAAGGCAAACAAAACATAACCAACAACAAAAAACACAAAAGACGAAAATTTCATTAATTCAAGTTCTGTTAGAAAGAAAAAGAAATGAAAATTTCATGACAAAGTGCTTTAGCTTACTTTTAGAGGTTACATAGGAAGGTTGTGAAGGCTTATTAATTTGCAGGATAGTTGTTGCTGAAGGCTCCAAAGAGAAATACACATGGCCTACTCTGGTAGGACTTTTGAGTCACTGGAGAAAATGAGATCTGTGCTCAAAATGACAAATCATTTTTTAACTAACAAAAATGTAAAGAATGAGGGAAAGGTCTGCAAAAAACTGGCAATTATTAAAAAAATAAAAATTCTTAGATATCTTCTAGAACACAGATAATAAACTGTAATATTTTATAAGGTTAAGTTTCCTTTCTCCCTTTTTCTTTGTCCCTTTCTTATTGTGTGATGATTAATTTACTATGGTTTATACCAGTAATTCCCAAGACATGCAAGAAAAAGGCAAGTGGTTATAATCTGTTATTGATTACCCTAGAGAAATCTAACAAATTATCCAATTCTACAAGGCCCTAAAACATATGTTTTCTAACATGGTTTCCAGTTTCCTTCCATCATTTAGCACTTCTGTGTTTGGACTTTGAAAATCAAGGATACAGAAACAGAAGCACAAAGAAAGCTTTGCCTGTAACACCACTTTGTGACTACTACAGAAATAAGAGTGAAAGGTGCCTTTGTAGTCTGCAAGCCTCCCTGAACTTCTGAGTTAACCTAGCTACAGTCTCTGCCATAGTAGCCAGTTTGAAGGTCATGAAAGAGGATCATAACAGTGTTTTCATTCATTGTGGGATGCTCAGACATTCTGTTATCTTATAAAATACAAGGAGATACTACTGCTTATGCATGGGACCACTGTGTTCTCCACAGCCATACCAGTCCAGACCCATAAAATCTTGCAAAGAAAACAGAGCACGTGGCAATTCGTGAAAGAGTAACAACAACCACCTCCAGCACTATACTATTTAGAAAGAGATGTTTTCTTCAGGCATCTTTGAGGAGGTAAAGGTGGGGTCTGGAATCCCTGCTCTCACAGACAAGGGAAACAGTTTCAGCTTGCTTCTTTGAACTATTCTATTCTATCTAAAGGCTGAACCTTATATAAGTGTGAGTGTTTGTCATATGGAATCAGGAAACGAGGATGATGCTTTCTGAGTCATTCTCCCAGCTGGATCATGCCTGGATCATGTTGTCAATAGCAATTTTAAAATACTTCCCTCCCTTCCTTGCTCCTATTCCACCACCACCACCAGCAGCCTGAGATGTGAGCGTTGAAACAAAATGCTGGCTTGGCTTTGTACATTCTTCTATCTTCACTTCCAAAGCAGATAAGAAATGTAACCGCTAACTGGCTCATTATTTCTTTTTTTTTCTTTTATAAAAAGCAAGACAATAATTTGAAAATAGCACTTCAAAGAAATCTAAGGTGACAGTTTTTCTCTGTGTTAAGAAAAGAACAACCCTGTACACAAAAATGAAAAATAATGTCTAGCATATGATTGTCCTCTTGGGATAGCTTCATAGTGTGCTCTAGCACTGAGGCTTGACAGAAATTCAGGGCTGCCACTGCTGAGCAATGCTGTTAGTTCATAAAACCTCCTTAGACCTGGAGCAGGAAGTTCAAATCCATCTATAACGTTCTTGCTGCCAGAAGGGAGCTGGGGTGTGTTTTTAATACTACTTCTGAGGCAAGGAGTAGTCGGAATTTTTGTTCCCAGGAAGATTTCACGCTGAAGCAGGAAAGCAGAGTGCCAGACTACTTAAAGAAAATGCGAGTTTTCTCCTAGTGGTTCATAACAATCTGGTTATGACTTTGCTCATGAATCCTGAAAAAAATTGTCATGACTACACAATGCTCTGAAGCACCATTTTGCTCTGTAATATACTAAAGCTTTCTGTCTTTTGCAAGAAATCTCATTGTATGGGTTTGTCAGTGAATTAAATATTCCTTTGAATAGTGCTATATAAAAATGAAAGTAATGAATTAATCTTTCTCAGCAATCAAATATAGCATAAAAGTTGCTGGTGTGTTCCACAGAGTGAATCATTAATCATTTTTACCAAATATAGATTTGAAACACACCTTTTGGGATTTCTCTTATGCAGCCTACATGTTTGATTACACCTGCCATAATTAATTACACAAGAGAATAGAATCCTTTAACAAGTCAAGAATGTGGATATACATAGCACAAGTAGTTCATTTGAATCCAGAATAGATCCAGAAACTGTAACCTTGCTGAGCCAAAGCAGTGTGAGTGAGTCTCAGCTTTGCAGTGATGTAGCAGAATGTCTGCTAAATTTAGAAGCCTGGTTTATCTCATGTTCCTTAGAATGCTGGAAGCACTAGGAACATTGCCTGCTCAGTTTCCAGTCAGGAGTGCTAATGCCATGGTCTTTAAACAGTTTGTGAAGGCAAGTCCCGTGTTTTATCATTCCTCTCTTGAAGAAATGGAAGTGAGTCAGTTGAAACCACAACAGCCAGAAACACACAAGAGGCAGCCACCACTCTGCTCTTGTAAGGAAATGAACAGATCGGCTCACACTGCCACATCTTCATGGAAAACTAAGATTAAATACAAGGCTTGTGCCAGCCCTGCTGACATGCTAATTCCAGACACCACCCAGCAGCCCCAGGTATGTAAGAGACCAGGAAAGGGTGTGAAAATAACCAGCTAACCAGGTTTATAGGCATTCCTAGCCAACACAACCGGGCTCAGCTGCGTGGTTTAACTTACCTGCCAAAGGCCTGATGTTATTTAGTGCATCTTTTGCTATGGGCAGGCTTTAGCTTTTCTTGATTTTCCTCCTCCTGATGTTCTTGCTTTACTTTTTCCCTGGCACAGTGCTAGCCCTTCTCAAATGTACTTCCTCCTGTCCTCCAAAAAGCACTGCCTGAATACTGGCAAAACATTTGTTTCATCTCTTTTAACCAGTTGGCTTTAGTGCTGCTTATTCCCACTTGTACACACTTGTACCTTTTTTGTACACAAGTAAACATTAGAGAAACACATTGCTTCTCTTGTAGAGGACAAGTTTTAAATGGGTTTCTCATGGGCTTCCATACCTGAAGACTCACTAGAAAGTAATCAATAGGAAGACACCAAAAGAAGCACATGATGTGCAGTCACAGCAGAATTTCAAGTGCTGGGCTGCAAAAATATACTAGTTAAAAGCACCTACCACATGACAAGACCTGAAGTCAAACATTTCTGAACAGAAAGCAGATAAATAACCTGATAAGAAGAAAAGTTTTGGAGAGATTTTCCTCTGAAGACACAGGCTCTTGACTCATTAGTTTAAAGGTCAGTAATCTGCCTTAGCACACTCTTCCTGGGTGACCATGGCCAAGTTGAGACACATCAGATGCCCACAGCTCACTCCATTTGTGTTCCCAATGTAGTGGTTTTTTTTTTTCAGTTGGCTCATTATCTCCCTTCTTTAAAAATATTGATTTTGGTTGCTCTTTTATTTTGTTAGAATTCACCTGGTAGTGTAGCCTTGTGAAAGAAAGATATTTTAATTACCTCATATTGTTTTCCATTGTGAATCCTTCAAGCATTATTGAGCCCAAGTTGGTTTTAATTTATTTTACACTTTTTTTAAGTCTTTTTTTTTTTAAAAAAATCAATATTTGATCCTATAGCCCCATTTAAGCTGTGTTTGTTTCACAGATATTCAAAGTTACGTCCTGTCAAGGAAGTATTAACATGAAATGAGCACCAGACAAGCCCAAAAATGAACCTTTGGATTTTGACAAGATTACATAGAGATGCAGAGAGCTACATTGCAGCATCAAAGCTATGTGCTAAAGTTGCCTTAATTTTGTTTGTTGAAACATTGTTAGTCCTATAATTCTCCACATTTCTTAACTAATGAGCTTTCAGTCCAGACTTGGACTCAGGTTGTAAAAAACAACAACCTGAATTCAGGCTAATTACTCATCATGTTGAGAGCTTTTTCCTCACTCCATCCATCCGGAATAGTCTGTACTTTACTAGAACAGAAAAACTGTGCAATTACTATAATGAACAGCTGCTGTTTTCTCACTTGGCCCATGAAACAAAGCCTTGAGTGCTGAAAGTAACGCAACTACTGAGCGGAAAGAGGTGGGGAGGGAAAACACCTATCCATTTTGCACTGACATTTTTAAAACTTTTTCTACTGCTGCACCTCATCTGCAATTTGAGTTCCCCAGTTAAATACTGTTCTTGAAATTTAGCTTTTGTTTCTGTAAACAGTAGCATTTTATGTTTACATTTCAGACTGTAACTTGCCAATAGATATGAGTGGTAGGGTAAGTTCCCTGCTGTCAAGCTTGAACTTGGAGCCTGAGAAGTTCATTAAAAACTTGCTGCTGTTGTGCCCAGATTCAGGCAGCACCCTCAGCACCGAGCTGTCTGTCTGCCAAGTTGTCTTTGCTCTTTCCTTTTTGTATCTGTGGGTTCAGTGCCATTCCCTGGCTTAAGAGTCCTGAAGTCAAATGCACCACAAAGAAGAGAAAAAAGAAAAATACTCCATCTTCCTGAGTCATCAGTGCACCCTAAAGGGGCCCAAGAACACATAGGTGGGGTTATTAGAATAAGTTTTCTTATCAGCTTCAATTTAAAAAGTTTAAGACAAACAAACCAGACCAACCTGCACTACTCATATGAAGGATTTGGTCTCAGCTTAACGTAAGATATAATCAACCCATCAAGCTTTTGCTTAAGAACATTCGAGCTGCATTTTCAGAAAATTAGCAGAAATTTGGGTTACCTGAGGTTTTGAATGGCAACTGTCAAGCAAAGCACAATAAAGAATTTTCAGAAAATGCCACCAAAAACACAGACTAAAGTCAGCAGCTTTTGAAAGATTCTACAAAATTAAAGTAAAATTTAAGAATTTAAGAATTTAAGCATGACAGTAATTCATTTAAGAGTCAATCCAACCTGAATTTAATAGTTGAAGCTAAAGATAAATCTTTTGTCTAGCCAAACAGTACAGCAAGGGTGGTTTATTGAGTCTCAGATAGTCAAATATGATACAGAAAGTGAATAGCAAATGATACCATTTTAACTTGGAAGTTTTTTGCTTCTGAAGATGAAAATTTAAAACCCATTCCTTCATAAATTTCAGTGTTTTGAATTAAAAACAAAATAGACATGATTCCTTGTCAGGGCTTCAGAAGGCCAAGATACAAACAGAGTAATCCCATAGGCATGACTGCTAGTCTGCTTTTGAAAACCTCTTGCAATTCCTTGCAGCAAGTATTTAAAGTAAAGAGGAACAAAATCTGTTTGATGCCTTGCAGTAATACATTGCTGAGTTCATGTGGAAGAGAGAAGCTCATTGCAAAAAGTAAAAAAAAGCTTCCCACTCTCTTTTTGGTTTCAGCAGACAATTTTATATTGTAAAATTGCCAAACACTTTCCATTTAGCTAAAATAATTGATAAACATGCCCTTTGTATTCCTCCATTTGTATAAGACCATTCTCTGTCTCTTGCCTCCTCCATATAATACGTATGATTGAGTGAAAAGTTGCCTGGAATCACACTTCAGACATCAAGAGCATTTATTTGGAAGAGGTAATCTTACATGCGCTGTGTGTTTACTGTTTTGAAGACTGTACTTCTGAAAGAGAATTTTACTACTTCAGAACTTTTCTTGCACTAGAAAACATGCTTTTTTCTAAGATAAATGCTTTCTTATCAGTAAGCTGTCTCTCCTTTGATGGAAAAAAACTGTAACTGCAAGAAGGTTCAAGGATTTAAATTTAATTCATTTTCCTTGAGAAAATTGGGCAACAAATATACCACTTTGGCCTTGAGTGGTATTGAGAGCTTTTACAGCAAATTTACAGAAATCTCATTCCTTATTAAAGTGCTTGAGTTCAGATGAATGATCAATGAATAGAAATCCAAGAAGAACTAGATATAAAGAACCAGTTGCATGGCAAATAAATAAAGGCAAAGTTCCATACTAGGTAAATTATCCATCATCTTTTGTTGTGTTATTATTTGAACAGCTCTAATAAGAGGAACAGAAATGATGAACACTTACTTTCCACAGCTTTTCTTTTTAATTAATGTGAAATAAGAGCACCTCAAATTAGGTTGAGCAAGGAATTTTCCTATAGATAAGTGTTGTGAGGATGAGTCCCCTAACATATGCAAAGAACATTCAACATATTATAATTCCAAAAACTCAGTATTCAACAAGATGGGAATTAATCTAAAATACTTTTGACAGGCTTCAGGAACTTGGCTGTCCACTCAGCAGATTTTTTTATTGGTTAGCTTTAGAAAACCCTACTAAATTCTATGCCTTTGAGCACTATCCTTGTCTATGAAAGATGATAGTTGTCCTTGGAATTACTGGTAATTTTGCCATCTACCTCCATAGAAGTAAAAATAAGACCACGTTGTCTATAACATGCAATTTAATACAAAACAAGATGTAGATTTTGACATATTATATATTCATGAATTACAGCTGGTAATATGTATATTACAATATTTTAACTATAATGACACAGAGTATTTCTGAAGACTATTCAAGGTATATTAGCTTGGGCAGAGAAGCATATAATACACTTGCTAGCTCAGATGTTTTGTGGAACACCATCATGCATTCCTACATAAATGTACTTTCTGTTGTGTATTACTCAGTGTTCTGCAGCAGTGCTTCCATGACAACTTGTCTAGAAAAAAATTACTTATTTGATTATATGTTGCTACATTGGCTTTTTTTGTCAATTTACTGGGTTTAAGAGCTTACTGAGACTTTGAAATATTGCCCATTTCCTCACTTTAATTATCACATATTTTTACCATGCTCAAAACAATAAAAGGCATCTGAATTTGTGAAGCTTGCCTGCAGATTCAGAAAATGTATTGAGTTTATTGTTTTGATACACAGAAAATTCCGTTGCAAGCAGACTTCAGTTTCTTTAACCCTTTGCTTTTAAATGTCACTTTATTAAGACATGCCTTGGAAGTTCGTATGTATGTCCGTTGCACTGTTAATTCTAGTTTTTCATCTCTTTCAGTGCATTAAAGATTATTCACCTAAACATGAGCAAGGCTGCATTGAACTCATATGGGAAACCATTGTACACTGATTCACCATACATCAAAAACAACACAGTAGGAATAACACTTAGTACTTGTACAACAGGCCTCATTAAGGAAAATTCTTTCAATAATTGGAAATTTGGACATGTTTAAGGTGTTCAGTGATCTTGACATTTTCAATTTTTAGCTTTCCTACTAAGCACATAAAGCCTGTAGTACTGCAGTGGTGCCAGGTAAATAAACTGTTCAAAGACATAGACTACTACAGTGAAAAAGAATTAGTTGCTCCTCAGAAAAGTAGCTTTGCTACAAAATTCAGATAAATTAATTTATATTTCAGAACAAAGTATGCATCTCGACAGAGAATACTAAGTTCTGCTGAATGTCCATGCAATCAAACTGAAATACCTCCTGACTCTCATTTCTGCTCCTCTTTGATGTTTTGTTACCTTCTTCACTGGAAATGGCTATGCAATTATTTGTCATCTCATGGTGCAGCCTATGTCCAAACATACATTATGTGAGACCCAATCTTATGACCTTAATCCTGCCTTACTGAAAAAAAAATAATAATTGTTTTTGAGCTATGGCTACGTCTACTAGTTTGTGAGGGAGCTCAGAGTGTACTGCATCAGGCAAGATGAGAAAGAAGAAAAGAACACAGAGTATAGGAGTGCGTGTGTTGAATTGATAACAAGTCAGAAACTCAAGGATTCAGAAGTGAAACTCCCACATGAAAAGATACAAAAGCAAATGAGAAAGTGCGAGGTCAGAAGATGGCAACTCAGGAAGATCAAGGATCATCTTGTTCCCAGGAACAAAGGCTGGCACATCTTCATCTGCTTGGTGACAGCTCGGGCAGCAGATACTGGGGGAGGTAAGTATACAAATGCCTGGCCTTGAGGTATGCTGCTCCCAACACACCACTATGAGCATTAGCCGTAAGAAAATTGTTGGATACTAATAAGCTGTGGGTATAATTCTGTTTTTAAGTCTCCATGCACAGTAAACAGACGCCCAAGCACAAGTGACTCAGAGATCTGAGGATTTACAATATTATTTGTAAACAATAGTAATTTGCCGCTTGACCACGTACAAAATCCAGAATCGGGTGTGATGTACAGCAATAGAAATAGAAATTCATGCCAAGAATACAAGAAAGAAAACCTAAAGCCAAAACAGGCACCTCCGCTAGTACTTTAAGAACCAATTTAGAGCACAATTGAATCAAGCAAATTGTTTCCAATTAATCCATAGTCCCTGATGACTTTAGGACCTATTCGCATGTGGAGCAATGTATTGTGCAGGTGATGCACTGAGCTGATACCAGTTTGGGACACAACAGCTATGAATGGTCATAATGACCTTCTAGCTAGTAGAAGCCTTAAGTACTAGTTGCATAAATGATAGAATCATAGAATTGTCAAGGTTGGAAGAGACCTTCAAAATCACCCAGTCCAACCCCTACCTACATCCCCACTCACCCACATCACCCAGCACCACATCCAGACACCTCTTGAACACCTCCAGGGACAGTGACTTCACCACCACCCTGGGCAACCCATTCCAACACCCAATCATCCTCACAGTGTAAAAAAAATTCCTAATGTTCAATCTGAATCTCCTCTGCTGCAATTTAAGGCTGTTTCCTCTTGTCCTTTCAGTATGGGCACGGCAGAAGAGACTGACACCCCCCCTCCCTGCAACCACTAAAGTGGTGCTGTAGCTCCTCAAAAGAAACACATTAAAGAAAAAAATCATGGTGGCA
Source organism: Aegotheles bennettii (assembly GCA_013398125.1). Taxonomy (NCBI): domain Eukaryota; kingdom Metazoa; phylum Chordata; class Aves; order Caprimulgiformes; family Aegothelidae; genus Aegotheles; species Aegotheles bennettii. Next base: position 310,996 of record VZRW01005207.1, read on the forward strand.
TATTTTTAAAACAGTAGTGTACAGGAACCTTCTCTCAATGGACACAAGAAACACTAGGACAGATCTCAGATCTATACGGTGGAGGTTTACTGTATGCTTTTAAGCTGCAAATCTTCTTTCTATTTTCATCTGTAATGAAATTGAAGCCTATTTAGCAAAGAGCCTACTGATGAGGAACAGTCCAATAAGACAGTTATTACAGCTATAAATATGGAAGACATTGGACCCCTCTTAAGCAGATGTACTTTGCAAGCATAACCAGTACAGGAGAGGATACTACTCAACAGCAAGATGATGATTTTGTTGTTGTTTCTGTTTAAACATTATACAGTACTTTCGCAGTTCACTTCACTATTGATGGAATATAGTAATGAGCAGAATAGAATATCACAAACACTAAAGATAGAATAGAGGACGAAGTTGTCCTCCAGGACATTTGAAGTAAGTATCTTGTGAGAATATAGCTTGTCAAGTCAGTTTTATTCCATACAGTTAAATTCCCAAATCCCAGCCACAGACACCACTCACATCTGCCATTCCATTCCAAATTAAATGGGAGCTTTGAAGGGAATCCTCACTGGTGTCTTAAGTCAATATTCTTCTTCCTGGCTCTTAACACTTTTATCTCAGCTGGGGAGTACCATGGGACATTTAGTGGGATGACATTTCAGAAGCAAAGGAAGGGTGAGACAAGTTCTCGTAGAGATTTCAGAACTGCGAAGGAAATACTAAAAATGGAAGAAAAAGATAGAAGTTACAGTGATTGAGGCTTGATGGGGGCAATTTATGTGGAGTGAGAGAACAGTCAGGTGAGAGCATTCCTCTGCCACTGGAATTCAAAAGGCAGAATTTTTGCAATGTAATGGGAAGGGCACTTAATAGCAGTAGTTAAGAAGTAATGAAGTTGTGAATAAGGGACAGGCATAATTCACTTGAGAACTGATTCTTGCAGGCACAGCTACAAAGACACCAACAGTCAGTGGTACAGAAAATGCTTAGTGGAAAAACATCAACATATAAAGCACCAGCACAGAGAGAAAGAAGAAATGTTTAAAAAGGTTATTAGTGACTGCACTTAACAGAATGCTGAAGGTACTTATGCCATTGCATTAAGAGGCGAACAAACCTCACAGAAATTGTTTCTCTCTGGTTTTGTGCTGCTGAGAACTCGATGCAACTCCTATTATCGCTAATGCATTTGGAAGGTCAAATACCAAGATCAGACTGTGTATCATAAAGTTTGAGATGTGACATGAAAAAGAATAAGATAAACACTGTTAGATGTTATCTAAGAAAGAATCATTGGAGTGGGTCAAAATTGACTAAATAAACGCCATATAGTGGAAATCTGTCACACTTCACAGAGAATGCATTTCAAATGTAATCTTATTTCTTTTATAGAGGATGGGAACAATCATAGAACACCTATAATAATACATATGAGAATAAAAGTTAGGAGATCCCTTCCCTATTTGCTTGCTGGTAGAAGCTATTGACAATGAAAATTAGAATGTCAACTAGCAAATCATCAATTGGCATCTGATCCTTCAGGTTATTTTTTTCTCTTGAAATTGCACAAAGAAAACTTCCATCTTCATTTCTGTTTAGAATGATGAGCATCAATTCTTTGTCATTGTGTAGGCATCTATACACCTAGAAGGCAAATGTAGCAACAACTGTTGTGCTTCTTAATATTACTTGGACTACCTAGGAGACTGAAGTCACTGATTCTGTGCTCCCTGTGTCCTGGGGGAAAAAAGTAGACAGAGTGATCATTTAAAAACAGCTTCAAAATATGATGTATAATGTCTTTATATTCAAGCTAAGAAAAGTACAAAAGGATAAACAACGATACCAGAAAAAGCAATTATGTAAATTGAAACTTGTACTTGTTTTAAGCTGCTGCTGGGCTTTCATTGTAAATATATGGCCTTGTACTCTCACAAAGCCAAGGACTAACCTCTATCTGTCTCTTGAGGAGCTAATCTGCATGATTGTTCTTTAATTTGAATGCAGCTGTGATTAGATTAGGGGTGATTATTCTTTTCTTTACCTCCTCTGTTTAGTGCACTGGTCCTAATTTACAGATACAAGTAAGCAAGAATTGTTTAATTATAAATTAGAAAGTGAACTGGGGAGAGAAAGACAAGTGGGATTTTTTAGTCCTGATAGAGCTAGATTGCTTTTAGCTGGTTTACTGAAGACTCAGGTTATGTCCTTGCATTCATTTCACTAAGTATGGTAAGTAGCTAATCAGAAGCAAATGATGCCATTGCCATAACTTTCCACTACAGGAGCATCCTTTATATGGTAGCCTGCAGTAATTTCAGGAGGAAAAAAAGTATTCATGCTGAAGTCATAACTGAGCAAAACCTTTAAAGTCTGATTTGATTTAAACACAGATCTCTCTCTGTATTTGCTTTCTACCCTTATCTGGAACTAGTCAATTCCTTTCTCTTGAACTCAAGCATTAAAAAATATACCAACTCTGCTGAATGCAGAACTGAGTAAGAGAGGTGATTCTGTCATGGGGGATTTTGCTATGTCAGAAATGGTGTTCAGCTTGAGGAAGAAGACCCAGTGGCCTAGCCCACAGCTGCAGCTCCTGAAAAGCTTTAAGTCACTAACTTATGATGACTGATGAACCAAGCTCAAGTTTGTTGACGTGCAGGTTTCTCTACTGCTGTCTAGGCAGGCTGTTGGAAAGCCATGTAAGTGTGCTGTCCTGCATCATAGACCGGGATCTGTTGCTTCTCTCCCTACTTTCTGTTCAGACTTCCTTAGATTTTGCAGTTCCTACAAAGTGTTGGAGTTTTTTTGGGTTTTTAAGTGATGATTTATGATGCATAATTACTTACTTCTTTTTTTTTACTCCTTCTGTATGGGCTGCTGGTCATCTATACATGGCTGATTAACCAGTGTCTGCTTTGTGTTTCTACTTCTGGAAAGAGCACATTTCTGAAGTGCTCCAGCTTGTCTTAAAGTCGACCTAGAGACTCAGTGTGATATTCACTGTGATCCAGGAGTACCTAAAGAGCTCCACATCCATTTGAGCCAGGTTATGCCAGGCACTTACTGTGATCACAAAGGGAAGGGAGGAGATGTGCTTGCAGAACAAAATGTGAAGTGTCTGTAGAACCATCTGTGGGTTTACTGAGGAACCCATATGCAAGCTAAGACACTTTAATAGGTGGGTGTGTGTATAGGTAAGCATTTTCAGTTAGATTCCTCTCCTCATATGACTTAAATATGGGCTTTAGGCAAAGGGACTGAAGCTTTGGGTACCATCTTCCATTGTAAAGTATTGTGAGTTAGGAGAAAGCAATTTCTTACTGGAAGGAGCTGGTTTTTAATGAGTCATTGCCCAAACATGGCCACAGGACAATGGAATTGATGGGAAGCTCTTTACATCTAATCCTGTCCCACTCGCTAAGTCTAACAGCACTTTCAGCCTTTTCTGTTCTTCCTAGGAAGCTGTGTTTAGAAAATAATTTTCCCCTTCTTCTTCCCTTTTCTTCCTCCTCATTTCTCCTCTGCCTACTGGGATATTTTTAATTAGTTTTTCTTTTGGCTATAAGGTATCGCTTAGGACAAGTAACCGAAATTGAGTACTTCCTACCAATTTAATTCTCTTAATGCAAAACTACAGAATTCTGCAGCCTCAAGAAAACATCTGTTTCCTTTTCTCAATCTTTCTATCAAAGTATAGGGGGAAAGAGGCATCTTTAAGTAAAGCACAAAGGATATATAAATCCCCTCCAGACTCTGTGCTATTTAACAGTCTGGTGGCAGAACCTCTGTTGCAAGAAAATCTATGAAGACTAAGGGGAAGAAGCTAAAAAGGAGTGATTTGAACCAAGTCCTTTTGGGCAGGGGTCTGTGTCACAGGAATTAAGGGGGGGCAAGGGGAGGCTAAAGCACTCGATCTACAGAATTCATTATATCTGATGGTGAGAGAAACACCTGGGCTCCTGACAGAACCAGAGCATGTACCAGATTTGTTATTTCTCTCCATAAAATCAATTTTGCACATTTTAATAGGTATTCTCAGTTTTTTTGTTTAAATTGATTGTGTTTGTTTTTTGTAACACGTAGAGGTTTTCATCAGGTTTTGGCCCAGATCTTTAATTTGTGTCACTCCAGACCCCTCAGATGTGTCAAAGAGTAATTACTTTCTTATCAGTACAGAGCTAGCCTGGATTACAATCACTGACCTGAAGTTAAAAGGCTAACTATTTTACAACTTCTTGAATTCCTTTTTTTGCCACCCTTCAGTTGTTTAATTCTCTTTCTCCACTAACATTTTCTTATTTTCCAGAGCAGTGAATCTGCCTGTTAACAATGCTACTTGTCTCCCAAGTTCAAACACACAGTAAAGTTTTATGCCCTTCCCTCTCCTCAGCACATTTCTCTGAATAAATGACCTAAAAGATGCTCTGAGCATAAAACTTGTATTTCAAAAGGTTAAATAATGACATTATATCTCTGATGCACAGCAGACACCCCCCTAAAACAGGCGAGTTGCCAAGAACTAGCCATAAGAACAGCAGATACAGCATTATATATATTTCTTTGTAAGTCTTTAATTTCCTCATACAGTTCTAGGTCCCTTTGTTTACTTTGAACAGTATTTTCATAGTGCACTGAGGGAGGTGCTACAAGGAGTAGGTAGAATATGTACAAAGAAAGGTTCTTTTCCAGTCAAACTTCAATCTTTCAACTCCTATGAGTGAGTAAAACGTGCTGAGATGGAAGTTGATAGTACTCGTTTATTTTAAGGAAAGCACTCACAAAACAATCCACTGGCTCTTTAATAAATTAGTAAGGTAAAAGAACAACAAAGGCAATATCAAACATCTCAAAAATTCAAACACTTAGGTATAAAAGAGTAGCTTGAAAAAGAACTCAAATAAGTTTGGAAAAAAATGCCATTTTGCTATAGCAAAAAATGCTATACATGGACAGAAATCTAGCTAAAAGGCTAAGAAACTGACAGCAGCTGACTTAAATTGTGTGAAGTGCAGGAGCATTCTGCCCTCTTTGACATTTTTATTAATGACCTGCAGAACTAATAAATAGAATGCTGGAGAAATAGAACTTTTCTAAGCTTGGAGAAGCTGTGCTTCTAACTGTGATGGGCCAAATGCTAGTGGCCATAGATTAAGACAGTCAGAAGCACTTACAAAATGGTGTAAAATATTAGTGCCAAATAGCTGTGTCCCTGAAAAGCATACTTGCAGGTCAAGCCAGGCAATACAAGCAATGTTAAAAACTAATCAGGCTTACGTTTGTAAAGTGATGCAGTGATGTAGTAGACCACGAGGTACAAAAATAAAGCCCAGTGCCCTTAAATAAAAGAGGTGTCTTTCTAGAGGGCTCTGCCAAGACTGAGTAGGCCTCTGGATTTCATTCTTGGCTGCTTGTACTCAGGGAGTTACTTCCAGTCTAGAAGGAATATGGAAAGAACAACAAAAGATGATAAAAGCAGTTTATTTATGAGAACAGAGATGAAAAATATGAGGGCAGGTCATGGCTGGCCCTCTAAAGCTAAGTGGGGAGTGATGATATGACACACTGGTATATTTGTATGTAACCTACTGAGGGCTTCAGCTTTCATAACTGCAGGAGAGCAACTCTTTCTTGCAAGATAGCTGGCTTCTGAGGAGAATGATGCTGGCCCATATGAACAGAAAACATCTGGGAGAATTTCTCCAACACATCTCTCAAGGCCTCCATTTTCAGCCAGGTTTCCTTTATTTCCAGTGCAGGTTTGGGCCCAGCAGCACCTTGCAGCTAAAAATTTAGTCAGATCCCAACTGACTAACGGTTATTGTAAATGTCTGCAAATACTTGGAAGTTCCAGATAGAATGGGGAAAGATACTAGTAAGAGATTGTACCAAAGCAAGGCTTTTCCAAAATAGACAGGCAGTCTCAAAAAGCACATTGAATAACAATATTTAGCCTATTGTTCAGAGGATAATGGAATCACTGATACCAAAAAACCCCTCCGTATGCACCATGATTCTCCTACGCTAGCAAAAGATGAAGTAGGCAACTTGTAAAGCTTGTCAGTATCTTTAAGAGCCTACTATTGCATGAGGTGACTCAAGTAGGTACAGGCAGAAGATGGAAGTTCTGAGTCAGTGTAACCTATTGTTCTGAAGAAACATTTTCAGACATTTCAAAGGAAGAATGCTCAGCAACTGTCTGGAAAAATATCTTTGCAAAAAGATGTTGCAGTTAGGTATTCATGAAGAAAGATTATATTTTCTTTTTTTTTTTTTTAAAGAGGTTTGAGGGTTTTTTGACACTAAAGCAGATGGTGTTGCAGTAATTGAGACGTGATAAAAGAGCAGACAAGAGTTTTAGTGTTTGTGGCAAACACTGTCAATTCAGACACAACAAGATTTCAGTTGTTTTATATAAAGGAAAGATTCTTAAAAATTAAAAATAACTGCCCAATAAGAATCTTTGCTGTAATGCTTTCTCACTTTGAAAAACCACTTTGTTTTCATTGAGAAACAGATTGGCACAGAAAGAAAATTTCTGTCAAAGACAAGAGGAGCAACAGCTATTGCAATGCAATCCCCACCCACTGGAAACAAGAGGAGGGCTGATATTGGCCACACAGCAAAGATACAAAATCTACCAGTAGCCTTATAAATTTGTGATTTTTGTGGCCCTGGTAGACCATCTCAGACCTGAAGTGAACCAATACTGTCAAACAATTCCTAATTTATGCATCCATGTTAGTCTTTAAAAAGCAAGCAAGTATGAAACAAAATCAGTCTCCTCTCTCAAAACAGAAATGAGTATGACTGTGGTTCAGTTGAGTAACTGTAGCTAGGACATATGAAGCTAGGACATATGGCTTCCTTCGATCTTCTGTAATCCAGTGAGACTCCTTCACCAGTCACAAGCCTGCAAAGCTGTAAATCAGTAAGTGAAATGGTTGTGTGGAATTCAGTCGTTAGAAAAAAAACTCTGATGAAGATACCAGGGCACCTTATTGCACACTCTGTGCCCACCCCTATCCAGAGAGTATCTTCACCTTTGCTGTGGAGAGCAAAACCAGATATATCTTATGCAATGAATTCATGTATTGAACTGTGGTGGCACAAAGTTCTGCACGAGCCAGCCAGCAAGTTGTGCTGCCAGGGTCACTGATAGTTTTGTGTAGCCAGGTACTGAAAGGTTTGGGGTTGACTCATGTTAGCAAAATTAGAACTAGCTTGAAAATGACTACCCATGCTTGGTAGCACATCGAGTTTTTTCCTCACACCTTACTGGAGACAGAACAAACAGCCACGCTGACAATGTATGTATTATCTCAACCTATATGATAACCTAATCAAACTTACTCGACGGAAGCTGTCAAGTGAAAACACAATTTCCCAACCCGCCCACTCCCTGCACAAGGTGACTGCCTAGGGTAAGAGAAAAGTGTATAGCATTTATGTTGTAGAGAGCTTTTGAAACAAATAGAAAACTGAGCTCCAGCTTTTTTCTCCTCAACCAGGGTGTCGTAATGGTTCTTCTAAATCTAGAATGAAACCGCAGTGTTCCAGTGGAGCAAGGAGGAGGTATGTAGATGCTAAGTGGGTAACATGAGTCAAGGACATCAAAGAAAGTAGCAAACACCCTTTATCAGTCAGTCATTAGGTATGAAGGACCCTCCACCAACCGGCACTTCAAAATGAGGTCACTTCATTCAGTTTTACCAGAGAAATAGTACGTTTTGGAGCATTTCAGCTGCTCAAATAAGCCACTTAATTTTCCCATTCACAAATCAAAAATAGTACAACAAATGAAGCACTTTTTGGTCTCTTAGCTGCTGTGCTGGGACCTCGTTATTACAGCATCACTGAACACAGTGATAATGTTTGTCATCTCTCTGCTGGTGGGAGAATCCTGACACAGGTTAAAGCACCAAAGTCTCCACCAGTGCAAGAACTGCTATCATTTCAGGATAAAGTGTGGAAAGCTCAGATCTAACAAGTAGCTCATTTATTCTAAACATAGGCAACTAACAGAACTAGAAGGTCTGGCTTTGGTGTCCCCTGAAGTACGGAGCCTCATATTTTGAAATTGAAAACCTTGCTCCCTGCTGCCACAGCCTCCTTATAAATCAACTGCAACACTATGTATGCTTGCAATGATTCATTTAACTCTAAGCAGTCTTGTACTTAAATCTGCTGCTCTCCAAGACTTAGTCAAACATAGATTTCTGCTTTCCTGCTGCTGTCGTGCTTTTGGAGTCAGTGTTTCTACACTGAATAAAAACTGGAAGAATATATCTCTTGCAAAACCTGATGTCCAGGTTTGAACTCAATTAAATCAGGTGCTGTTAAAAAAAGCTTTTCATGGAGTTTTATAAACATCCTTTCTTTGATGAGAATGGAAACACTTCCAAACCTTCTGGTCTAGCTATTACTTTTATTGATTGAGATTTCACCTTGAAGTCATGGACAATGAAAGTGGGTAACATCTCCAACTAGCAAAAGCATCAAGAGCCTGGCAACTGAGTTCCTGACACAAAAGAAGTATGACACAACTCAATCAGAAGCACTGACTTTTAATATTAATTCTGAGCTGGAGAGGTCCCATTCTAGTTTTGACCTCCCTCTTTCCCTTTCCACATTAGATGCCTTCTCACAAATATCTTGCTGATGGGCATTTTAAATAGAAGTGGGGGGGAAAAAAGTGATTGGTTAATCAGCAGACACTTATGTTTTCCAATTTCTTCTCATTTTGATGGAAATCTCCAAACATCGCACTAACGGAGTATGGCAGACTGAGAAAATTGTGTTCAGGAGTATAGTCAAGCCACCTCAAATATTTAATTTTCCCAGTGAGCCAGGCAGATGAGCTCCCTAGAGAGCAGTGGTCAACTCCCCACAGCACTTCTGCATAAGGCATCTGGAGCATCCTCAGAAGCAGGAGAGACCGCTTTGCTAGGCAGGGAGAAGAAGTGAATGTGCATGAATGCTGTTGCATAAATAACTCCTGTGACCCACAACCCTGGGTGGTGCCAATGGGGAAGCCACATTCTTTTCTGCAGGGCTGCAAATCTTCATCTATTCAGGCATTTACACAATAGAGGCTTTAACAAGGCCTTAGGTTTCTCTGGGATTAAGTGATGGCTCAGCAGAGTCACAGGGCTCTCAATTGCTTTTGCTGGTGTCTGAAGTCTCGTAGCACCAACGTGCCCAAGCCCATCTTGATCATATCAAGGGGGCTAATTATTTTGAGCCTGCTGCTGAACAAGAACAACAAAATCCATTTCTTCCCCTCCAAAACACCAAATAATTTATGAGATGCCAGTGGGAGGAACTAGTGAATTCTTCATTTTGGGTTGTTGCTATAGCAATGCACTCAACATTTATACCAATGAGCTAAGGGGGAGCTCTGTACATTGCCCAGCTGTCACAAAACAGTATCTCATCCAATGGAGGGTGAAGAAAACAGTCTTGTTTACTACTTTAAGAGTTAAGAACACATTAGAAAAAGTTGAAGGTGGCCAATATGCTTGCATGTGTTCTTTTGTATATAGCAGCTGAAAACAGCCCATGAGGAGTATTAATAAAAAACAATTTGTTTGTACTCTAGTTACATAACTTGTATGTCCAAGAATGAAAGACAGCAGGATTTAATAATGAGACAATTTCCAACTATGCATGCACAGAGTTTCCACAAACCTGACTGACTTCTGTTCAGTATAGCTTTGTTATGTTTTATCTCCACTGAGATAGTTCTTATATGTTAGTGATGGGATAGCTGCAAAACTGCATGCAGTTCTGCAGATAGCTGAAAATTATTAGTAATGGAAATTCCTTTACTCCCTTCAGGCTTCTCACCTTACTGAAGAATGTCTATACATAGTAGTTACACCTATGATGGAATGCAGTGTTGGTGCAACAAAGCAGACTTGTTTTCAACTCTTACTACTTATCTGGAGTAATGTTTCATTCTGACTTGAATTTTATTATGAAACTTGGCTGGAAAGTCAGTGGCAGAATGAGAAACAATGCTAATTATTTGATAGAAAGTAAAATGGAATAAGGTGGGAGGAGACTCTTCTGATTAGATATTCAAAATAAAGTAGCCCATGAGTCATCCCTAAAAAAAATAAAATTTCTCAGCAAGTTTCTTTCAGAATGTACACTGCAGCACTGTTAAATCTCTATTGTGAAAAGAATCTTAAATTAATACAGGTTTTTTTGCTGTGCCCCAGTAAATGATACATCTCAAATTCTGCTGCAGGATATTTGTAGAGAAGGTCACTTCACACACATTCCTTTGGTGATGTAGACTCAATTCTCATACTTCATATCTTGTTTCCAACAGCAAGAATAAGCACTCTGTCCATTCCTTTTTGAGAGCTTCTGAAAGTCTTTCACAATACCAGGGAACACAGCCTACTTTCAGACCTGCAAGACTGAAGAGCAAGTCTTATTCAGTGTAGCAAGGTGGCAGCAAACACGTAACATGGTCTTAATACTCAAAGGTAAGTAATATAATGAGCTACAGTTATCCACTTTTTGTATATCACTTTTTTGGGGATCAGGAATGGAAGTTCATCCCTGGGATACAGGCAAGTTTCAACCCCATGACCTGATGCTCTCGTGTCCGTGCTATGCTTAACAAAGGTATGTGCCTGTGGTTTTAAAAGGAACTGGCTCCTCCCTGGGTAAATCCTCCCCCAGATTAAGGTGTCAGTGAGGAAGCAAGATGAGAGACTTACAGTGTTCCTTATAATAGTGAGGAGTGAAGGGTTTAGCTTCTACCTTGACAGGGTATGTAAAGGAGCATTTTCAGGTATGGAAAATTGTTCTCCAAGTGAGAAGAGTTTCAAAGATTAATAGCCATTTTTTGCTGATTGCCTGTTCCATTAGGCAGACTCCTGATCTCCCGTTTAAGAAGATGTTATCTACTGCTTTATCACAGACTTCTTCCCACACAGTGAATTCTCATCAGCTCACAGAAGCAGTGTGTTCCTCATCAAGTGTGTTCATTTTAATGATTTTTAATAGGCTTTGCTTCTTTGCCCAAACCTCGTCCCCAGTGCCTCCTCACCAAGCTGTATCAAGGTAAAAAAGAGTTCACCTTTCAAATTAATTCAGTCAGCACAAACTCCTGGAAACTGAAAGTGTCAAAATCAATTTGGACTTTATACAACATTTACAGTATTAGATATGGTGTGTGGTTTTTCAGCAATGCTCAGACATGTATTTCCATGCCTCTGCACACAGACCATAATCCTTGTGAAAGTACAGATGAGATCCTGTCCCGGAACACTACCAGCTGTATTACTCGCTGGAAAATAAGAGAATATGAGGCTGTAAAGGATGGAGTGCTGCTTCACTTGCAGAAAGCCTCTGCAGAATTACAGCTCATGACAACATACCCTTAGTGTGGGCCATTTAGATGAAACCTGCTTGCTGTTTCTGTTCTATATATTCGTTTTTATCCTTGCTCTTGCTTCATTTTCAGTAATAATACATTACTATCCACTTATGTGTTCTTCTTCTACTGAAAAATAACTTTTGAACTTCATAAGATCTGATTCAGATGAACACTCTTGTTATACTTTATCGAACAGTCCAAAGACACACGCTGACTTGAGTAAATACAATGCTACATAGTCCTGCAGGACAGAAGAAGACTAAAAATCACCCAGTCTTCTGTTCCACTTAGGAAGACTGTTGTCACCAAATTTGTTTCATTTTCAATCTTCTCTCCGTTGGTTCTCTGCACTGGCCCCCTGGAGGGGCAGGAGCTCTCTAAACCTCTAATCCCACCTCACTGGCCCTGCTCAAATCCTGCCTCATAATTCTTCTTGGAAGCAATGGCCCTTCCATACACAAGTGGTGATGAAGCTGTTGCCTTGTCTATTATTGTCTCACTTCTCCCGAGTAACCTTTTCCATAGTGTTTATTTGTTATTTTGCCTTAGTCTCTATACATTAATTTTCAACTGGCTTTTGTATATTTAGATGGCATTTTGCATACAGAGGCCTTGCTTATGTTGAAGATTCAGACAGTACCAAAAGAGAAAAATAATAAGAGGAAGTAAAATAAAAGCATCCCTAAATGAGTTGTGAATATAGGATAACTCTTTAGCTCCAAAGTATGAGATTTGGCACAAAAATCTTGCTATTTGGTTCACGTTTTGTAAACACGAATTAATAAACTCAGTGCCACAGTCGTTATTAGCTGCAGCTCCTGACTAGATGTGAATGGAGATTAATCATGCTCTGCATATGCACCTGAAACAGCTCAACACAAAATCTGCAAAAGCACCTGATTAGTATTCAGGAGGCTTCGGGTGGGTGAACAGACCAGTAAAATAACAACAGCAACAACAAAGCAAAAATGAAGACGCTTTTATATTAGCAACTCCCTAGCTGGTTCCAGCACTCAGTGGGACCAGACTACTCCCCGTGTCAAGGACTGCTCATTCAAATGTTTTTCTCCTATGGGATAACTAGTTCTGTAAATACAGTTCTGTCAAGAGAGTACAGGTGCGTGGGGAAGTATAATCCAGAGAACATCTTCTATGCTTGTCTGTTAGAAGAACCCTCGACCCCCTCCATACAGCTAAACAGAACACATGCATGCTACCAGTGCCTGTGTCTCCTACTGACCTGCGTGGATTTCTGCCCGGCACAAACCCTAGGCACAATTCTAAACAGGAACTATAGATAAGCAATCATGCCAGATCCAGATCTCAAGGTTTCAAGTTTGCTCCCCTCCCCTTTTCCAGACTGCTATTAGTTGGAGGCCTGTAGCTAGCGGTGTTCCCTGGGGGTCACTACAGGGTCCAGTCTTGTACAACATATTCATCAGTGACCTTGATGAAGGGACAGAGTGAACCATCAGCAAGTTTGGTGGTGATACAGAGAAGTTTTTCTTTCCAATAAGGAAGAGTCACTTTCAAGCCCCATATCTAAGTGGTCAGAGAATGGATTATATAGTGAGAGATTAGCAATGATCTGGTCTACCAGCTAAAATAGCAATACTAAAGGACAGATACTCGAAACCTTCCAAAAAGAAGTGAATATGAATAAATTTTCTAAAGGACACATGAGAAATGTGATACACCAGTACTCATCAAAACTGCCTCTTTCAGCAACTTGTTTACAGAGTAATATTTTAAGTGTGTCTTAACCATTTTTAAAATTTCCTTAAGACTGGCAGTGGAATTATCTCAAAGCACCTAGAAGCCTGACTCTGTGTTTTTGAAGAAAATATGCTAAGTGTACTTCTGCACTTTTAGCTCTATACTACTCTGGTCATTTTCAGCTTAAATTTAATTTAACTCAAGTATTAGGTCCCCAGAACACTAAGACACTCCTGCAATATCCATGTCCAAGATCAAAGCTGACTGAAGTCACATAGAGACAGAATCAAAGGACAAAATCATATTTTCCTCCTCTCTCATGCATACGTTGTCCACCCACCCCTGCCCTGAGTACTTTGCCAATTATACTGCCATTTCATGTTGTTTTTCCTATGTCATTTGACATTGCATTTTTCTGCTAGAGTGGTTTTTCCCATTTGGCCTAAATGCGAGCCTTCGCCTGGGATCAATCACACAGAATGAGTTCAATTCTATAGACAGCTGACAGATTATCACCACTTCATCCTGTTACTGGGGCTAATCATTATTGGTCTGGATTTACAGTCTTACAAAGAGTTTTATATAAGAAGAAGGTTAGCATTGTAAAAGTTATTTCTGGCTATATTGAGGGAGTTAATTCCCTTTCTGCAGCTGAGTTTTCCCTCTCAAGTAGGCTTCCATGGTAACATGCACACAGCTGCTTCAATGCTGAAGTTAATCTCAGAAGTTAAGCTTTCCAGTTGCTGGTGTTCAACACCAAATCTTAGATGAGATCCTAGTGGCACATAATAGAAATAATATTTGGCAGTCTTTCTGTTACTTTTACTTTCTGATCTATTTTCGATTATTTTGTTTCAAGTAGTACTTTTAAAAAACACTGGTGTACAAAAGAGGCTAGTATTAAGAAAAATATATATTTCTAAACTTAAAGATAAATACTCTAAGGAAAATTAGAATAAATCATAATTCATAGCTAATGTACCGCAGGAATTTAATAAATATTTCAGGGGAGAGGCAGCAGTTGAGTTACAGGAGGTGAATAATATCTTGAAAAAATAAACTCTTGGTATCCTCAATGCTGTGCACAATCAGGTGTTAAAGCACATTCTGATATCAGCATTTGTGGAAAATTTCAGCTGACACCTTGTTGTTCACTTCAAAGTAATTCCTTTTTTACTCAGAGGACATCCACAAGTTCTTTGTTTAATAGCTTTGATAATAAGTGAGCTATATGATTTTACTGTTGAAAACAGAATATTCTGTGAGGTTCTCCCTTGAGCATCCATCAGTGCTTACGTAGAACATCCAGAAATGAATGGATAGAAAAATATTTATTAAAAGCACTGTAGAAGTTTATAATTGTCAGTGAAAAGTCTAATTTGTTAGACTATTTGCACATTTTATTTATTTAACAGGCCTTGTAGGTGGAGTCAATGCTCAGTTGCAACTGCTTTCCAGCTAAGGAACTATACTTAAAGTACTAATATGAACACTTGTATTATGCAAAATGTGGTTGTGGTTCTGGTTTGCTCAAAAGCTTCCTAATTCTGGAGAATCTCAGGTTAGCAGTAATATAGTTAGGATCGGCTTAGTCACATAGAATATAGGGAACATGTGAATAGTGAATATTCACAAAAACCTTATTCCTAAGGAAATTTCCCAACACCTTTTAGTGTTGCATTTAGTTTAGAGGTGCATTTAGTAACCTCTTTAACGAAAAAAGCTTTCTCCTTCCTGCCTTACTGTAGATGGATTCCAAAATAAGCATCAAATAGGAACTTCAACTGACAGATTTTTTTCACTGCAACGCCCTTTTTCATATTCTAAACAACTGCACAAATGAGCCTGTGGTCCTGCTGAAAGTAGGATATGACCAGTCAGTTTTAAGAACTATAAATAAGGATGAATTGGATTTGAATAGAAAATCTATTTTCTGTTACTCTTAAGTGCCTGATGTAATGTAAATATTGTCACCTCTTAGTATGTAAGTATGAGAGAGAAAACCACTTGTCTGTCTTGGTTGCAAAGATAACCTTTCAAACATGAACAGCTTCTATTTTGCCTTAGTCTGAAAAGCTCAGCTTTGGGCTGCATGAACGTTTTCCATTAACATCAGTGTGGCATTAACCTGCAGGTAAAGTTACTGCTAAGGGTCACATTTGCAAATAGATGAGACATACACTTAAATGACCACTTCTGTTTGCAGGCAGTCTGTGTGTAAATTAGACAGTCGCATGTGCAGGAAGCCAAATGAGCAAATGCTAGGAATTTTCCAGCACATTCCCCCCGCCTCAACAGACATTCTGAATGAAACACTACGTACACTAACAGATGAAAATCACTAATGCTTTATCATGTCCACCTTACCATTGGCCGTGACTGGAATCAGCTGTAAATGAAGTTATTGCCATTCATACTGCTGTTCATGTCCTTTGTTCTCTGCAAATGCCTAAAAGGTCTTAGGGGAGGCTGGTGCTCTGCTCCCATGGTTGAAAAAGTGGGATTGGGGAGTCCTTTGAGAGGCTTTGTTTACAGTAAAATGTTGATATATTCAGCCTGAAGTCACCCTTCACCACCATGTTTGCTAGTGAAGATGTTTTGTAAACAGTCAAGCTGATACGATAGCCTTTGATAAGGTACAGAAGTTTATTAAAGATAGATATTGATGAGTGAAAATAATGAATTAATTCAGACCGAGACATAAAAGTTATAGTACCACGTAGGGTCAGTCTAGCTTTAGATGGTAAAATGATTGCATAAAAAAGAACATTTTATTCCTGACCCAGCATATAAGAATAAATACAGGTTATTGCTAAGCTAACTTCAGTTTAAAACTGCTAGAAATAGGTATTTGCAATCCTTTTAAAATTATATGGTAGCATAATCCTTTCTTTTTAAAATGTAACTTCAAAAGGACAGAAGAGTATGGAAAAAGATGATGAAAGATTACAGGCTGGTTATATGCAATCCTGTAAAGATGAAAAGATGGTAATAAAGGACATGGGACATTGTTTTCCCAAAGTTTCATAAATGAGACTCATGTTTTTATCAGCAAGTGATCTTTCTCTAGATTTTCATATTTCAGCACCATCAAAACAAGGCTGTAGAATAAACACACATTAACTGTACACAGGGTAATATTTTTTTCTATGAGCAGTAGTAACTATATAATGTTAATGGGGCTGTACAGTCAACAGCTTTTCTACATGTAGCCATACAAACCACTAGTGAAGGTTGAAGTCCATTTGTTTAAAGAATCAGTCTCCTCCCATCCCCTCACTTCAGCTCACTGTATGTTGCCTTCTTGGATAATCTGAGATGGAGCATTATGGTTACAGAGGTAACTATTTCAACCATATTTAACAGCTAAGCAATTATCTAGGTTCTTGGTATATTATACTACTTATGGATTTTCATGATCTTAGGTAGAAGTAATTGAATTTCCCAGTACAATCTAGAATTAAAATAATCATATCAAAGAATAACTACCTAAAAATGAACAAAAACACATTACACACACACACTCTTTTCATTTTTACAGCTTTGATTAAGTCTTCTTCCTGCCTGTCCATTTATTTGGTCGCTTATAATTGTATGCTTGTGTAAAAAAAGAATATGTCCATTTACTGTAGTTAAATCTGTATTAACTGTACAAAAGTGCTTGATAAAGGAAAGCAAAAATAATCCTTGTGAAGTCATTATGAACCCCAGTAAGGAAAAAAATATATTTAATTTCTCCCCTTTTGCTTCTTTCTTTCCTCCTTCTCAACCTTTCCTCCAGAAGCAGCATTCCAAAATACATTTCAGTTCAAGGGAAGACATTGTAGTTTCCAGAACCATTTGATGTAATAAACAAAAGTGGATGGAATAAGAAGAGAAGTGTGCAATTTAATGCAGAACTGAGCAGCAAAGTGTCACAGCAGAAACTTGGAGGCTTATCAGTAATAGGAGTTGGAAGTTCTAGCATTGTTTCATAGACAATAGTCATTGTGGTAGTGCAGTGACCCTATTTATGGCTACATTTTTAAAAGCAAAAGGAACATGTCAACAAATGACAAATATAACATTAGTGTATACTTGTAATCAGTTTGCAGAGGTTTGTTCTGTTCAGCCAGACTGAAGTATTATGAGCATCCTTAATGCTATTTATAAAGTCAACTTTCAATATGTAATACTCATTTAAGGCAAAGCTCCAACAGATCTGTCTTTTCAAGTGGCTGCTTCAGAAAATGTCTTCATTCGACTTGGGGAAAAAAACCACAAGGTTTTCCAAAAAATACTTGTTAGAACATCAGAGACACGATCAATCAATTTTCTACTTACTTATGGGAGATGATGCTTGATTTTCTGATCACTGGGCTTGAAAAATCAGACTTTTACAAGAGCCTCCAAACTCACAGGAGGAAAGTAACATCAAAGTTAGTCAGTCAGGCATCTGTTTCTCATAGTGGAACATAAATCAGATATAAGCTAATCTCAGAGTATTTCTCAATATCGCCCTGCAAAGTAGCAGTGGTTTAATAGCCATCCTGTGGTTGTTTTCTCATTTGAGCTACCTGATGATACCAAATACTAGCAGCAAACATGGGTTTTATTAGAGTGCTTTAGTTGACAGCCAGTTCAGGGGTGATACAGCTCAAAAGCAGAACAATTACTTGCGAGTAGTTTGGGCATTCTGAAATGAAGGCTCATAGTGTCAAAGTAGCAATCACATCTACAAATTTGAGTCTGAAACTTTAGGAAGAGCTGCACAGTTGTTATGTGGGCTGACAGCACTTCATTTAGGAAGCGTAATTACTGACCTTTTTTACCTCACTACAGGGAAACAGCCTGTTTTTTCAGCTTGTGTCAGCCACAGTATTTCCATCTTCCTTTGACCCGTAGTTAAAAAAATAATCTTTTTTTTAGTTGTGTATGTTCAGTGATTGTAATTCACTTGAGAAGGCAACTCAAATATACAGGCAATGGTCCCTCATTGAAGTCACTGGTAAGGAAACACAGCAGGAACCAGTTCTCCCATCCTGATTGAAAAGTCACAGCCATAAACTCCTGTGTCAGACCCCTCTTCTAGATCAAGCAACTTGGGTGATTCCATTGGGAATCAGAGAAGCAGTCCAGACATGCTGGAAGTGAGTGTCATCCCCCACTCCCCAAGCTGGCATGGAAAGAAGTTAGGATGGTGTTTTCACCCTGATTTTGGATGGTTTCTCTCTGATGTATAAGAAGAAAGCAACCTCATTCCCACTCTGAGAAAGTGGGGAAGCAAGGCAGCTGTTGATTTAAGCTGTTACCAAAAAAACCCACAAAACAAACAAGCAAAAAAACCCAACCAAACAAAAAAACCCCCCAACCCTCACATCTAAAAAAATAAGATCAAAAATCCCAAACCTAAAAAAAAATACACAAAAAACCCCACCTTCATTTTTTAAGAGCAGCCTCTATTTCTGTTTGCTGAGATGATTTTAAGCTAGTCAGTTTAGGAGATGTGGGCACTTCGGCTGCAAACTTGACAACCTTGTTGCCACAAAATCCAGCAGAGATTTGGATAGCCTGCACTGAGCCTCAGCAGCCATGGGGAAAGTGATTTACCTGAAGGCTGTCACAACTCCAGCGATGCCTTTGGTGCAGGAAGAACATGGAAAGGACAGGAGTCTCACAGCAAGACTAAAATTTCATAGATTTAATTGTAGCTTCTGGGTGCCACTTCAGAAGAACTTGGCAATTCAGTTGCTGCTGACAAGTGCTTTTTGACCTATGTGATGAGGAGTAAATCGTCCATAGCCCTGAATTAACTTGCAGTTGCTGAACCTGAAATAATTGGCTTTTGTGAACTGACCTGTGCTGCCATCAGAACAGGTATACAGACTCAAACTATAGCACAGGCAGAAGGATTTATCTGGTAGAACTAAACTGCAGCAAATATTGGTCTTAATGAGAGTTCACAACCATCACCAGTTTGTCAACAGCAGCCAGATTAATTTGGACCACTGGAAAGAAGTAGCTGGGATCACCTACACTGCAATGCAATGGAAATGCACAGTAACAAAGCTGGTAGCATCCACAGTTAATAAAAGCAGTTTCTGCTCCTAAAGCTTCATGTTTACTAACAGGTCTCTCTACAAGGCATCCAAGAGACAACACACCTTTTGCAGAGACCAAAAGCTGAAACACAGACTGGGTCTCCAGTTCTCTATTTGGACTAATCCCTAACCTGAATTGACTGAGGTTCACCTAGAACATCTGTTCAAGGCAAATATATAGCACTAACTTGGAAAACCAATACCATTTTTTACCCTTGAACACTCAGATTTTAAAGTTATTTCCATCTTACTGCACATCATTTCTTTACCCCACAACACAGCCTTTCTTGTTTCATACCTTCCCTGACACAGCTGCATTTCCAGAACTACTCTGTGGCTACCCCGTTTAATTTTTACTCATCATAAAAGAAGCTTTGTGTTTACACGATAGGTCAAAATCTGCTTTGCAGGCTTGAAAAATTCCCAAATATATTCCTTATCCATTCTGAAAGGGGTGAGATAACTTGGTATCTCAGATCAGCCATAGCTACACAATTCTTTTGAAACTCATTAGACAGTTGGCTAGCCCAAATTCTGTAGATATTTGCAGAAAATCCCCATAGTTTAGCATTCAAAGTGGTGTTTGATGTTAGAGTAGAAAGTATTTTCCTCTCCCCTGTGCTATCGGCCCTCTTGCTCCACAAGTAAGAACATACAAAGAAGAATAATAATGAAAATTCTGTTTCCTGAGGATTCGATACAAAGCTTTCCTGGAACGATGTAAGGTCTTTTAAAATGAAAACAACAACAACAACAACCATCTTCCTAGCATTCCTAGCTGTCTCAGATAATTAAATCTACATTTATTTACATGTACCTAAATTTTAGCTCTACAAAACAAAAACAGATGATAGGCTGAGATTAAACATTTGGATCAACAGTCGTCCGACCTTGTCAGATGCTGAGGGGCATGGATGTACAGGCAAGTCAGAGTAAATGCACAGATTTTTGAAGTTATGAAGTAGCCCAAATGTTATACCCATTGGCTATGACTATGTGATTTAGAGTGATGAAGGATTACAATTTGGGGATTTTAAGTGATTTTAGTTCAAGCCAGTTTCAGCTATCAAACAGCCAGGTTTCCTACAGGGTATTTTTTTGATCCCCATGTCTGCGCCGTTGCAGCCTGAGCAGACAGACAGCTAGAAGCCAATAATGACAAGGAACACCATAAATTTCTGATTTTATTAATATCTGTGGGTTTATGATACAGATTACCTGGATTAATCTGAGAGATGTATATGCAGTGGAAGAACTCAGTGGGTGTTGACACGTGCACAGCCTATAGCAGAGCCCTGAAAGGCATTGACTCCCCTGTTACCATGTGGCTGAGCACCTCTATCCTTGAGAAACAGTATTTAATGAAAACCATAAGTCTTCAACATAGTTTAATCTAGTTTGTGCTATACGCCATTGCTCATCTTCTTTTGCCAACTCCTATGTGTTATTGCCACCACTTGAACATTTAAGTAAAGTGGTATTTAATATTAAACTAGAGGGTTCATCACTTTCCTTTCAGCACTCAAAAATGTATTTTCATTAGAATTCACACTAACAGTTCCTTTAATTGATGTTAGGTATGCCAGGTCACTAATCTAACCATCTTTGCATTGTCTTCTCAGTATGGGTTTGCGTCATGTATTAATACAAACTCTTTTTGAACAGAAGACATGGGGTTCACAGCTACAGGACATCAACTGTGTAACATTTACTGATTTGTTAGGATCATTATGCATCTTCTGACAGTGAAGTAATTTTGGAAGAGTTTTTTTTAAAATCTACCTATTATACAAATATAAAGGCAAATCTGAAAACAAAAATGAAACATGAAAACCTGACTTTAATTCTAGCAAAACAAGAAAATCAGTACTTACAGTTGTACAGAAAGTGTATTCAAATGCCTCAGCACACAGACTCAGCTGAATTTGAACTCATTGTGGTAATCTGCAATTAAGAAATACTGAGATGGGTCTGAACAGTGAAGATAAATCTTAACAGAAGCTATTTCTTGTGCCAAATTGGCAGATCTATATTCAGCTTCATTGGGCTTCTGTCTTCCTGTTACAGAGGTGTGACATTTAAACACTACTTAAGACTGTCACTTTTCACTGAGGTGCTCTGAACTGTCAAGAAAGACCTACAAAGATATCTAGATCTGCAGACTAGAGCTGCCAAAAATCTCCTGGCTGGTAGAGTTCGCAGTAGCACAACGCTTCACTATGAAGCACAATCAATTGATTCTTAAGTGGCCATTATTTGCAAAGTAGACAGTCTGCTCATTAGTGGAACTGATGAATAGTGAGATGTTAAGGGAGAGTATTTCACTGCCAGCTTTCAGAGCTTCCAGGAGAGCATGCAGAGCCTTCAGAATCTCCATTCCTCATCATTACAGTGACATCCTTGGAAATGCAAAGAAAGCAGAGGAACTGCTTTGATGACTTGCCCAAGGGTGCCTTTTACAGCAATTCATGCCTCAGGTAGTTTAATCACATCAAGGTGCTTTTCTTCAGATATCAGTTCAAGAGAAGTCTAGTCACTAGGCTCTTATACCCCTGTTTAGCCTTGATTTATCAGAAGTTTGTGATTCTTTCTCATATTGGAAAAAATCCCAGTCTTCTCAAAAGTGCAGAACCACAAACACATGCAACACTGCTGTCTTCTAGTGGTGGAAGGTACATGTCCTTCTTTCACAGCTCTACACAAAAGTGGACTTGATACTACTTGTAGCAAGAGTTGTCAGGGTGTATAAGAAGCAGCTATCTTCTCCTTTCAGCCCCTCAGAGGTTCCCCCTTGCAGTGCAAAGATGTAACGTCCCTCTCTGCAAAACTCCATTGCAATCAGGTTTCAACCCTGAACCTTTAGAGGTGTGGTATGGACAGCTAGAGTGTAAGAGAAGGACTAGTAACAATTGTAACTGTAAGACTTACTTTTAAAACATCACAAATTAGTCTTAAAGGCTTCATTTTGAAGCTGTTGAGAGAGAAGAAAACAGCCAGGTATGGCTTCATTTCTATCACCTCTGCTCAGAAACTGGTGAGTACAAAGGAGGGGATGATGGACCTTTCCATGTTTAAAAGATACAGTGAATTCTCAGCCACACTTTTGTTCCCCAGCCTTGGAGGTGAGTTTCAGCTCAGGCAGAAGTATCACTAGACCTAAGTGTTTGGCAAGGAGATATCAACATAGGATTTTTCCCCATTCCATGAGTCTCTAGAAATTCCTAGTGATTTTGGATGTTACAAGGACAACATGAGCCAAACTGTAGCATTTGTTTCGTCATTTGACAGATTGCCACATATCTCAGGAGTAAAGGAAGTTAGAAATAACAATTAAGATCCCCTATCTCAGTAATTTTGAGATACCTAAGGAACTGATCTTTTGGGGTAAGCTTTTGTCCCTTGTTGACCAGAGCCTGCCATGTGAATACATTGAGAAAAGGCTGCAACAATCTTTTTAATATTGAAAATATTAGGTAACAGATGTTAAGATCTCAGTCCAAAAACAAACCTTACCTCTGAATCCCCCTTGCTGCAATTTAAAGCCGTTTCCTCTCATCCTTTCACTGTGGGCACGGCAGCAGAGACCGACCCCCCCCTCACCCCAACCTCCTCTCAGGGAGCTGTGGAGAGCGATGAGGTCCCCCCTGAGCCTCCTCCAGACTGAACACCCCCAGCTCCCTCAGCCGTTCCCCATAAGACATTTTCCAGTCCCTTTCCCAGCTTTGTTGCCCTTCTCTGGACACCCCCCAGCCCCTCGAGGTCTTTTTTGAAGTGAGGGGCCCAGAACTGAACCCAGCACTCAAGGTGCAGCCCCACCAGTGCCCAGCACAGTGGCACAGCAGAGTACAGCAGAGCCTTCCTTCCCTCAAGCAGATCAACGCTTCCACCTAACTTAGTGTCATCTGCAATAGTGACAGTGCTTGTTACAGACCATCATGACTACTTTTCTTTTCACTTTCATGTAAGCAATTTTACCATTTCATCACTTTTTATCCATTGCTTACTGTTTTCATCCTGCACATTGCACTTGGTATGCGTCTGGCTGTTTATCTTGATATTTTATGTTCTTGAGGACATCTTAACATGGAGAGTCAACATTTTAAATGCATTTGGGGAAAAGAACCACAGGTTGAGATGCAGCTTGAAGTACAGAACGTTTTTTACTCTGTCAAACAATCTACTTCATTGTGAGAAGTAGCATTAGAGATGGCAGAAAAATTTTCTACAGATTACTCAGAAAAAAAAAAATAAATTCCCAGGTGTAGGGAGATGATAATTCACAAAGGAGCTTTTAAACAGAAAGGTAGAGTTTCAGCTGAGATAAACCACTACAAAGCAGGGAATAGGATAAAACCAGGTGAAGTGACACGAAGCTGTACCTAACTGTATGCTAAAGATCTACATAGCCAAGCTCAGGGGTTTAGTTTGTAGAGACAGTTTTCTGCAATCCACCATTTTGCCTTACTTATTAAATTTAATATTCCTTCTTTTATAAGATATACTGAAGAGAAAGAGTCCACAGATTTGAAGGAGGAAAATATCTGTAGTAAGGAAACAGAAGAAAGCGCAGAAATGTTCAGATTCCAGATGTTACCCTCAAAAGCAACAGCTACTGCTTAGTTTGTAAACCAAGATAGTGTTTATCTCAGGTGTTTTGTGGAATGCAACAGGGAACAGATACAGTTTGAGGAAAAATTCCTTAAGCAGAAAGTAATGAAGAAAACCCTGTTCACTAAAGATAACTGCAGTCTGTTATCCTAACCCTCCTGAGAGATGGGAGACTGGCAGATCTGAGCCTGAACATGGAGTATTTTGAATAACTTTCCTCAGGCACAAGGAGGCTGAACCAACTTCAAAAGATGCTGGTCCCACTCTCCTTGGTCTCATTTTTTCTGTTCTTAGAGAAGTTTCACATGTGTGTAACTGACTCCTTGAGAATTCGTTTCACGAAACAAGAAGCCCATGATCAGAAACCCATGATCAGAAACCCCCCACATCACTTGGGATGCAAGGATCCAGATCAGAACTACTCTGAGGATTTAACACTCAAGCATGACACTTAGGAGCTGCATCTAGCCTGGGAAATGGCCTCCAGCTCCAGCATGTTTAACTGCTTTTCCTCTGAAGTTTGTCACACTACACCCAGAGTCAACTTCTATCCACATGGTAGTGAGTTCCAATTTAGGCAGAATTGTTCCCACTCATTATTTGCCCTGCCCAAAACCTCAGCAAGCATGTCACATATTGAGACAGCATGCACAACCACATATGGTGAGAACAGCATCCACGAAGCTGTTGGGTCTGAAAGAGCCACACTAATTTATGCCTTGGAGAAATCAAAGTTCACCATTGAATCTAATGCCAGTAGCTTGACAATTCAAACACACAACCAGCTTTTAAAATAATCGTAGAATCACAGAACGGTTTGGGTTGGAAGGGGCCTTAAAGCTCATCCAGTTCCACCCCCTGCCATGGACAGGGACACCAGGGACACCTCCCACCAGACCAGGGTGCTCCAAGCCCCATCCAACCTGGCCTTGAACACTGCCAGGGAGGGGGCAGCCACAGCTTCTCTGGGCACCCTGGGCCAGGGTCTCACCACCCTCTCAGGAAAGAGCGAGTACCTTAGGTGGTGTCAAACCTGATCCAGGAGGGATGGCAGCATTCTTATGTTTTTAATACATTTAAGTGCTGGTTCAGACTTTGTTCAACTGAAACATCTCAAGAGTTGGGAAAGAACTGTCATGATGTAAGAGCACTTTGCTAGGACACCCTTCCCGTGGTACCTGCTCACTGGGGCCGTTGTCTGCTCGGTAGGTGACGGCTCCAGGTAGAACTGCAGTGTTCCTGGCTGGCTCTGGTCACCTTCACTCGCTGCTCACGAGGTTGGGACCTCCGTTTTCAAGCCTGTTGAACCCTGCCGGGTAACAGCAGCGAACTGGATTCATGTTGGGATGTGCAGTGTCCCAAAGGGACTGAACTGCTCGTCAGTATTAATTTAATTAATTTAATTGTCAATTTTGGAGTCCCTCTGTGCTGAGCGGCTCCTGAGGGGCCGGGGTGGACGGACCCGGCATCTCCCGCCCCCTCCCTCGCTGCAGCAGCTCCTCCTCTGCCCTGAGGTAAATCCTCGCCCGGGATGAGGCCGCGTTCGGCGCTCGGTTTGCAGGCGACAGGAACTGGGAACCAGCTTTGCAGCTGAACATGAGAGCAAACGGGGTTTGCCGGGGGAGGCGCAGGCGGGAGTGCCCCGAGGGTGCCCGGCAGGGGCAGGG